>PVIH01002122.1:0-154726 GCA_004025045.1 Sigmodon hispidus
ATTTGTCTTTTATCCTACAGACATTGATACTACTCTAGAAGTTAGTTACTGTGTTTGCTGAACTGCTTTTAGCTATACTATTCCATTACAATGGATATGGGCACAATAATTCAGGGAAAAACACTTTCCTAAAATAAAAATGATATTCTAAAATTTGAAGGCAAATGGAAGGATTTGGAGAATATCCTCCTGAGTGAGGCTAAATACATATTTTTAAAGCCATCCTCAACTACTACAATGGACTGACTTTCAATATGCTCAGAACAGACAAGAAGCTCTTGTAGGGTCAAAGCTCATCAGCATGTTCTAATTTAGAAGGTTAGAAGGTTGAAAGAGTCATTGGTCATCAAGTCACCTTATGTGTTGGCATACAAAATATTTCAAAGTAAACTTCTAAGGACCAGTTCATTTTATTTATATATATCTGTTTACTACTTAGTAACACACATTTCCCCCCAACCAAAACTCCAGCATCACCCTGAGCTTAAGCATCAAGCTCTAAGAGACCCCTAGATGTTCCTAACATTGAAAGTGATTTGTGCACAGGGTACAACACACACACCCCAGGCATTAACCATATAAGAACAACCATGGAAAACAGATACACCTATTTATTCTATGAAATTAGTTTTAACAACTAGTTTAAATTACTGTTAATTTTCACAAATAACTACATAGGCTACTGGGTGAAAGAAGTATAAAAAAGTAATATTGAATTCTAACCTTGAGAAATCTATTCAAAATTATAAGGTAGTTAATGGGTTAACACAGTACACAAGCAATGCTTGGCTAATGACTGTAGGAGTTCAGGAATTCTGAAAGTGCAGCCAGAATCAATATGCCACCTCATCTCTGTCCACTTATAAACAGACAAACTAAAAGCAATCTGAACGCTTGTCTTAAGTTTTAAAGTGGCCATGCTCATCCTCTGCATGATCTTTTACTCTGGGGGTTTATTCCTTCTTCTCTGGCCTATACACCACTGAAAATCTTTCACCTCTTTAAGAAATAAAAAGAGAACACAGTGGTCCAGAAGAACATTAAGTCTCTCTTTTCCTTCTGTCTTCTCAGGTAATCTTCTTTTGGGAGAGTTTTTTCACCAAGATTCCCTTATTTCTCTAGTTTTTCCAACTCTTAGTGATAAACAGATGATGTGAATTTTTACAACTCATGATTATGTGACCATTAAACAGTCAATTCCAACTAAGGAAAACTAATTTTTGGTTAAATATTTAAAACTATTTGATTGTTTAACAGAAGCTAGCTTCATCTAAACATGGTTCTATGCTCTGTATTTGATAGGTACAGTTTCTTGTTCTTTTTAGTTTGCAATGTAACTGAGAAAATATTTTACTTGTCCATAAAATGAAACAAATACAGAGGAACAATAAAAGTATATTTAAATTCAATTCCAGATGTCATCATCAAGTTAAAATCTTCTAAAAATTCAATGCTAAGTGATTTGTTTCACTTGCTTATAATAAATAAATACTGCATTTGAGGACTGGATATATTAGTTCTCAACAAAGCATATATCTCCAGCACTAGGGTGAGGAGGACAGTAATACAGGGACACAGTGAGCAGAGTCCAACTCCAACCCCAAACAGGAAGTGGGAAGTACAGATGAGGAGAAAGGACCTGCTCTTGCTGCCTGAGCCCTTAGGGCAGTGCCAGATACGGATCTTACCATGTAGAAATATGACAAGCAGCAGCACATCGTCCAAAACACAGACCCAGTTTTCACAGACTTTACCTACAAACAAAAAAGCAAATCCTATTGTAAAATGCATATGAAGACAGTTAACCATTTATAAGGTACTGAGTGAGGACTGAGATTTGGCTGTCCCGATTGACTTAAAGTACTTTTCAACACTGAGCAAGACATATTTTAATGACTGATTTTCTTTTGAGTAGTTTTCGGTAAAAAGAACAAATATTGAGGAACAAAATACCTTTTGATTCATTTCCTGCCACAAAATGATTAGTATCAACAAATTGGAGCCTTAAATAAATGTGTTCAGTAAATCTACATTTCCATATGGTTGATTTGCTAGGAACTAATACCTTTATATTTTGCCATCTGAATACATGCTCAGCTATATGAATTCTAAGCTTCTATTTTAAAAAAACTTATTGTTACAGAAAGAAGGTTTTAGATACCATAATCAATATTTAAAAATATATATTGTTGAATGGTCTCCCAGAATGCCCACTACATAAGTAAAATTCTCAGCAGCCTGTATTAGAAAGACTTTGTATAACAAATCCAAGTTCAACCAATCCTGTCTCAAAAGTAGTAATTTCCAAATGAGATATTACCTAAAAGAGCAAACAGTATCTTCAAAATAACTGACTCAAAGGGTTATCTTTGATGACCTAAAATGAATACCTAAGAAAACATGAGAACTAGTCCCATCATCACAAGGAATTCTCTAGTCAGAGCTGTAGTTTATCTTTTGGTGCTGAGAGCCATGTTCAAATTTAAGTTAATTTCCAGGGACTCTTTACTTTTAAAAAGAGGTTTTTAATAATACAGTACAGTTAACTTCAAATGATGTCTAGATTTTGCTACCAAGTATGAAAAAGAATACAGTAGAAGGAAGCAAGCAAGGTGGGGCTGGAGAAAAAAAAAATTCTAATTCATAGCACTCAGTAAGTAAGAAAGTATACTAAAATGACAAACATTTAAAAAGCCAGAAAATATCCTTTATCTAACCTGAGATAATCCATTTGAGGGTGATAACAAAAAGACTGAAGAGGGAGTTAGGGTAAAGTGTCACTACAAAAAACCCTGGAGCTAAAAGACTGAATGAACCTAAAACTATCAAGAGTCCTAAAGCACCTTCCATGCCGTACTTTCTTGGGCATTGCCCCAATCACTATGGTACACAACTTCCTTCTACCTTATTACCTATATAACATAGTTAATAGTCTAATTTAAATACAAGTTTCTTTAACTTTCTGTGACTATTTCTTTTTCCTCACTGAGCCAAGATTATTATAATCTATGATAAGAAAAATCACAATGTATGTTATAGCCACTAAATACATTCCATAGACTTTCTTTTTCTCTTGAGATAGGGTTAGTCTTATATATCCCAGGTTGGTCCTCAAGTTACTACAGACCTGAGACTGCCCTTAAACTCTGAATCCTGCTGGTTCTACTGTCTAATTGCTGAGATTACAGTGAGTCATCATATCCAGTTCACATTTCATGTGCTTAAATTTCCTCAGGCAATAAAGCCAACTGGACCAACCCTAAGTGTTGACAAAATACTTTGTTAGGCTGTGCTGGTACATAATTAAGTCCTCCTCCAACTGAGGGGATAAAGATACAAGAGTTTCAGCCAAAATACAATTTGAGAGAATACAGTGCAGCCAGACACTGAGTATCTAATGGTTCTGCTCTGAATGCCAACACCAGGGAAAGGCTTCTGCGGTATATAAGCTACATGAAGCTTTGGAAGTGGCAGTATTTATACAGAACCTTCAGATATGATGCAAGGCATTCAAAGTAGATCATCATCAGCAACACAGATGGAGGGGTGTGAAACTTAAAACTATGTCTTAATGACTGTTGGTTTCTTGTTTTCCTCTTTTCTCTCCTCCTCCGTCCCTCCCTCTCTCTCCCTCCCACACAAACATACTCTATCACATAAAATAACCATTTCATTGTACATGAAATTAGATGAACAAACTGAGAATCCAGGTCTTCATGTCCAAAACTCAAGTTTGGCTGATGAAAATAGAATTTAAAAAATAGAAGAAAATTAGCTGGTATATTACCCATGGATTCACTGCAGAACCAGAGTGGTAAGAAAAACAATGGAGTTGTATTGGAGCCATACTACTATAATATACTAGAATTATCTTAGTAATAACCTAAGGCAGATTGTACTAAGTTGAAGATGCATGGTGTAATCTCTACACCAACCACTAAAGATTTTTTTAAAAAATTGGAACAATTAAAATTAAAAATATACTTTAGCAGATGGAAAGATACCATATTACAAATACAAATCAGACCACAAAAGGCTGTGTTAAATGTAAATTCACCAAATACTCTAATCAAAAGGTAGAGTTGGTCAGGACAGAAAGTCTTAGAAATGAGAATGTTTGAATTTAAAGCTTTTCTAGGGTCAAGTCTTTTCTGAATGAAAAAACTAATTCAAAGTCAATATAGAAAGGCAAAGACTCAGAAGAGCCAACATAATATTAATAAAGAGAAATAAAATCACAGAGATATTACCTGGACTTTAAGACTTCCAAATTACAGTAGCAAAGACAGTCAAGAGGATCACGGACATAAACATAAAAAAAACAAAAAAACAAAAAAAAAACAAAAACAAAAAGGAGTCTAGAGAGTACATACTGCTCTTGCAGAAGACCTAGTTTCAGTTCCCAGGACTCCTGGAGACTAACAACTAACTAACTGCCTGTAATCCCAACTCCTGAGATCTGGGATGCCTTTTTTCAACCTCCTAATGTATCTGCATTCATCTGGCGCACATAGACAAGTCTCTCTCTCTTTCTTTCTCTCTCTCTCTCTCTCTCTCTCTCTCTCTCTCTCTCTCTCTCTCACACACACACACACACACACACACACTTTAAAACTTAATTAAGCCACACAATTTATAGAATAGAAATTAAAATTTAGCTATAGCCTAGACACACAGAAAAGCTGTGGCCTCTTCCATAATGTCCAGAGAGTCAATGAGAACCCAAGTAAGTTCAGACAACTCAGTTCTAATCAGAGCTTTTCTCAAAGAATCTTAATGAATTTGCAAGTATTAGGATAGCCAAAGAACCCAGACACACAAGCAGCTTCACACCCAGTTGCCATGGCAAAGATTTGGAGGGGCTAAGTCCTAGCAACATTATTAGTCACGTAGAAAATCAGAAAATATTGGACTTAGAGCAGGGGTAAAGCTCGGTGGCAGAGTGCATACTTGGCATATAAAAGACTCATCCCTCAGCATAATAAAAAGGAGGAAGAAAAGAACTTTTAAAGTAAAAATCAATGATGGGATGGGATGTAATCAGTGATAAGATGCTTGTGAACATGTGCAAGGACCTGCTCTCCAGTACTGAAGAAATAGACAAATTAACAAATCAAAATGGAATACAGAAAATTGATGAAATCCTTAATCATTTGTTCAAAAAGCAGAAGAAACCTGGATATAAACATTTATAGTACCATCATTTATAATAGTTTAAAATAACTGAAGACTGAATAAATATAATGTGCTAGGATACAATAAATTATTCAACTTAAAAAATACATGCAGTATCTATAATATAGCATGGATCAACACTAAAAAGTCTGTTAAATAAAACTAGATATTAAAAGTCAATGTATATTATACTCTAACATGGTTCATGCAAACAAGGAAAAAGGCAGATTGTTGCTTTGTGGAAAATAGAGGAATGAGAGGTTAATGACAAAGAGGGATACAAACTAAATTCAAAACAAAGATCATAATCCAAGCTAGACTAACTCCCACTTCCCAACTTCAGAATGTACTACAAAGTTCTGGTAGTGAAAGGCAGCTCTTGGTAACCCTGGCACGTGTGATAAAATGACTCTGACAAGGTACCAAGATGAACTAATAATGAGAAAAAATGGAAATCAATATGTGAATAAATTTGGACCGCTGTTTAGTACCATTTAAAACATAACAAATGGAGCAGAGCAACCTCAATATAAAGCTTAAAACAACTATGAAATTTTTAAAAGATGATATAGGGCAAGAATTCATAGCAATGTGTTTTACAATGATTTCCTGGAAATAGGAAAAAAAATGTTAAGTTGAGATTCATTAATTTTTATATATCAGAAAAAGCAGTCTACAGAATGGGTGAATACACGCAGAAATAGTTGATCCAAAAGGGATTAGTAGTAAACATACATAGAACTCATAAAACTCAACAACAAAAAAGCAAAAAACCACAATCAAAAGGAGTAAAGGACTTCAACAGGAATTCTACAAAAATACCCAAATGGCTACCAGACACACAAATAAGTATTTCCTATTCATCACTGGGAAAATACAAACCAGAACCAGCTACAGTACCTTATACCCACTAGTATCATTACTATCAACCAACCAGAAAAATCAAGCCAGGCATGGTGGTACATGCATGGAACTCCAGCTATCTTGGAGGTTGCAGCAGAAATGTATGGGATTTGAGGCTAGCCTAGGTACATAGTAAGAAACAGTAATAAAATTATAACAAGTGCTGATGAACGTATGGAATCACTGGAACATTGTGCATCACTGGTGGAAACTTGAAATGTCAGTTATGAAAAATGGAATAGTGGTTCCATAAAAACATTAAAAATATAACTGTTATACAAGCTGTATACTATAGGATTCTACCTATTCAACTAGCCAAAGTGAATGAGGATGATTGTATTTTACAAGATATGGATGGATGATATGGATGGCTACAAAACATTATAAACATTAGTATATATACATATATAACAGTACTAAACTATGGCACTTAGTAAATGGCATAGTCTGTGTATTTTACCATTCTAAAAAAAAAAAAACTGGAAAAAATAAAGTACATATGTATAACCCAATTACGCTAAAACAAAAAAAAAAAAAAAGAAGACACTAAATGTCCTATGAGGTAAGATTGCATTTATTTGAAATATCCAAACTAGGTAAGCCCATAAAGGATAAAACTAGTGAGACAGTAAGATGTCTAAGTATAAAAATGCTTGCCTTGAAAATTAGATGGCCTGAGTTTGATCTTTAGAACCCACATAAGGGCGGAAGGCAAGAACCAACTTTACAAAATTGTCCTCTGACCTCCACAGGTGTGCCACAGCTTACATGAGCCCCCTTGACTGCATCATACACAAGCAGCAAGAAATAAAACTTTAAAATGCAGAAGCATGGTTACCCAAGAACACAGAGGAGAAGGAAGTGAGAGGTACAGGGTTGAGGTGCAAATACAATTTTTAGACTAAATAAATTTTCTATAAATAATAGTAGTGATAGTTGTACAACAAAACAAGTTAAAAAGAATCTATTGTATTCTTTAAAATAACAAATGAATTTTATTACAATTTTGGGAATGTTTTTAAGTGATAAAAGGTAGCTGATTTCAGTCAGGACACTACTTCAATAGTTCAGACTCAAGTGTTAAAAAGAAAATGAAGGATTAAAAAAAACAAAACACAAAACAAAACAAAAAAAAACCAACCCTATACATAAGCCAAGAAAGGCACACATGTGTGTTCCTAACACTTGGGAGGCAGAGGCACAGGCAGGAGTTTGAGGCCAGTCTCAGACACATACCATGGTCTTGTTTTTTTCAGACATCGACATGTTTTATTATGTTAATGTGAAAGATAACATTTTTACTCACTACAAAGATAATCCACATTCATTACTGTAAAATTAAGAGGAGAAAATTGCAAAACAGTACTTAGACACTACCATGGCTCCCATTTAGTATAGAACCTTGCCATGAATGCTGTTTCAAATAACATTATTTTATAATTCTTTTTTTTTTTAAACTTTATTTATTTATTTATTTGCCTTGGTGTTTGCCTGGAACTGGAACTACAGACAGTTGTTAGCTGCCATGTGGGTGCTGGGAATCGAACCCGGGTCCTCTGGAAGAGCAGAGGGTGCTCTTAACCGCTGAGCCATCTCTCCAGCCCCAAATAACATTATTTTAAAGTAGAAATATAAAAGGCACACTTGTTAGTTTTTTCTACAGCTAAAAGATTCTTACAAATAATTATTAAGCATTTTTTATGATTTAAGCAGATTCCACTCTCCCTATGAAATCAGTTAACACACATTAAGTAAGGCTAATATAATTATAAGTCAATATAAATATCTTTCCTGTAACTTCAGAGCTGTGTTTCCTTAAGACTATTTCAAGGAATATACTCAAACATTAATAAAAAAAAACATATGCCAGGCACTTATATTAACTCTTCTTTTCTCACTGCTGTGACAAAATACCTGAGGAAAAGCTTCTGAAGGGAGAAAGGTTCAGCAACAAAAAAAAGTGGTAGAAGGCTACAAAGAAAATCAAGGTTAGTTTTTTTTTTAATGCCCAACTGTAAATAAGTTATTTCTAAGTGAGTTATTCCTAAGTGAGCTTTGTTCTTCAGGTTTATCTGTTGTACAAATTTCGCACAGTAAGAGATTTTTCTTTACAGCAAACATGATATGTAACAGAATGTAAATGACTGAAACAGTTACCAACCTAATTCAGACTTTTTAATTCAAATCAATGCCATTATTTACTTCAAATAATTGTATTTTAAAAAAGAAAAAAAGTTTAACCAACATAGGCTGAATCTTCTTTAATGATTTTTCTTCAATGTCAACCATACACCCTCGGAAAAAAATGTGTTATGGATGTTGATGCAGACTCCTCATTGTTGTACTTTTGCTAAGAACAGCATAAAGAGTATCTAATTTGCATTCTTTAAAGTATACAATCATGATTTATCATTATCATGATTATTCTACTGTAACTCATTCTCCTACTGGCATTATATTAATGAGATCTATCCATACTCACACTGTTAGTGTCCTGCTGCTGTCACCACTCACTTAAATGGGTGCTTTTCTCTCCTTTAAATTCAAAGAGACTGCCTCTATGAATCACACTGCAGCTTTCTTCCTAGAATCCCAGGTCAAAGCAAAAATTCCTACAAGTCAGGAGTTTTTTTTATTTTGCTTTGTTTAGTGAGACAGGATTTCTTTGGCCTTGAACTCAGAGATCCTTCTCCTTCTTCCTCCCAAGTGCTGGGATTAAAGGTGTGTGCCACCACTGCCCAGGCTAGGTAGCTTTTAAGGGAATTTAAAATAACTATTAAAGAGAAAGTCATTTATCTAGCTACCTAAAAATATAGTTAAATGTATAAAAAGTATTCACCCATAAAAGATGTGTACAGCTGACAGGCTGCTTCTGCTAGCTCTTTTTTTTTTTTTTTTTTAAGCTATGACTCAAGGAGATACTGTGAGAATATTGTAAAAACTAAAACCTTTTGACATATTAAATCCCATTATATATACAGAAAAATTTCTGGTATGGTTTAAATGTTACCAATTGTCAAATTTATTATGAATAGTAACAGATCTGTGTGCAACTCTACTGACAAAAGACACGTGTCCAACCTAAAGACTTTGGGCAGAAAGTCACCAGCATTAATGACAGCTAAACATTAAGTGGTACTTACCCATAAGTAGTAAGTGAACTGAAGCGCAAAAATTGCAATGCCTTCATTATCAAAGGATCCTGCCACTGACCGAGAAATATACCCTGGTACAATAGCAATAAAGCAAGCAGCTAAAAGTCCTGCTCCTTGATTCCAAAGTTCTCTAGTTAGCAGGAATGTAGATATAGATGTAAGGCCGCTAAAAGTTGGTGCAAGGAATACACACACATCTCTTATATGAACTGTTATGTTCAAAGTATTTAAAATCCAATGAATAAGGCCAGCTGTTATCATCAATCCTGGGTAAACCTAGAAGCGAAAGAAAGAAATTTAGTTACATATCACATGAAGTGCCCAAAAATAACAGTACTCATTCTTTTCTTTTTATTAGTACACATACTATTTGTAGTTAAGATGGAGAGAAAGGGCTTTCCCTTCATGTGATACAAAATAAAATCTTTTTGGAATAGCTACAAAGAAAAATTCACATACTAAATAAACGTGGAAATAAAAGAGCAGAGAATATAAAAAACAAGAATGATTAAAATAAAAAATGTCTTAGTCATGTACTTTTTTAGGGCTGGGATTTGAACACACTCTAGTTGTATTCTTACTGTGTATATATAGAAAGGAAAAATAATTATACTCAAGTCTCCCCTACTTTTAAATCCAAGATTCAGAAAGTAAACGCCTCTAGCAAGAAGAAGCAGTCATTTGGGAACTCAAAGAATATTAAAAGGCTTAAAGTTCTATGTTCAAGGTATTAGTGACAGGAGGGAAGATCAATAAACCTACACCCACCTTTACACCAAAGGAAGGGCAGTGAACACAAGATTTGGTATGGGGAATATTCATTTCCAATTATTCTGTTTTTATCCATATTCACAACCAAAACTTCAAAGGCTCTTTGTCCCCAAGATCAAAACCACAAAGGTTACATCACACATTTGTTCCTTGGCTGGTCTATTTAAACCCGCCATGTCTCAACAGCCTCCCATCCCAAGTCTTTAGCTCACTTCTTTGCTTTTTCCCCATAGCATTTATTATCATTGAACACACTATTTATAAATCTTTTCAACTACTCAACCTCACAAGAATATAGGCTCAGGAAGAATAAGTTTGTCAGTATCAAGAATAATATTGGCACAGAGTTTATATTCAATGTCTATCTAGTGAATACACAGATTAACAGGACTGAGGGGAGAAAAAAATTATAAATCATTACAGTTCTCAAAAATTTCTATCCCATTTCATAGTCAATACTATACTACATCCTACAGCATGATTTTGTCAGCAGTACACAAAGAAAATAGACATTAATTTAAAAATTGTTCTCAATATAAGTCAACATATCCATATAATAAGCAGATGAGCCTAACATAAGAAAACAGTCAAAATATAAAATAGTATTGAATGAAAAGTCTAAAACCAAAAACTCCCAACAACAACAATATATTAAAACTTGGAACTGGAAAGATGGCTCAATGGTTAAGAGTACTTGCTGCTCTTGCAAAGAGGACCCAGGTTTGGTTCTCAGCATGTACATGGTAGTTCACAATTGTCCAGAACTTTTGCTCCTGGGTTCTGATTCAACTTCTGGCCTCTGTAGGCCCCAGGCACACATGTGGTGTACATACACAAATAAATGTGCACATAAATTTAAGATTGAATACATACAACCACATACATACATATTTATACCTAAGGAAAAAGGGTACTTTCCAGATGTTAAAAAACAAAGGAGTTCAAATTTAAGTAGGAATTCATGTTATTAGAGTCTATAAGAGAAAGCAAAAAAGCCCAAGTGCTGTGGGACTATGCTTTTGTACATTGTAAATATTTGTCAGTGCTAGATAGGAAGTACAAGTGAAGAAACCAGATTAGAAGAATTCCTGAAAGGGGAAGAGTTGAACAGTAGATGTCAGTAGACCCAGGAAACAAGACAAGGATGCTGCAATGAGAAAAAGTACTAAGCCACATGGACAAGCATAAACAGGAATAATGGGCTAACTGTAAGAGTAAGCAAGTAATGAGCCTGAGCCACAGGCCAAATAGCTTGTAATTAATATTAACCTTTATGTGATTATTTGGGACTAGGTGGCTGTGGGACCAGCCAGGAGGAACAGACTATATATAACTTTGACTATACCCAAAATATCTAGTGTAATGTGCACCTTAGGGTCAGAGATGAAGCAGTTTTAACTTGACACAGAGACCAGAGAGAAAGCCTAAATCCCAGCAACTAAACTGGAAAATTCTCATTCATCAGGGAAGTCAGGAAGAAACTCTGCCTTCCTTAACAAGTAGGAACAAAGTCCTATAGTGACAAGATTGTTCCAAAACTACAGTAATACTAGTAATATTATATAAGAAGCCTCAGATTGGGGCTACACAAATGGCTCTGATAGTAATAGCTGTAATGTACAAGGGCCTGGCTCCACCTCCAAGTTCCACATTAAAAGCCTGCAGTGTTGGCACACTGTTGCAGACCCAGTGCTGGGAGATGAGGAACTAACAGAAGCAGGCAGATTCCTAGAGTTTTATTGGTAATCAACCTAGCCCAATTATGGAGCTCCAGGCCAGTGAAAGACTGCTCAAACAAATAACAGACCCAAGGTGGACAGCACCCAAGGAACATCTGTGACTGACTTCTGACTTCCACATATACATGTGCATACCTCCACTCTTTCTAATTTAGGCCAGGAGAAGAATGGTCTAAATTACAATATATTTTTGGTTATAATCTCAAAAAACTTAATCGGCTGGAAATTATATAACATTTGCTAACTACAATCCATTTGAAAAAATTTTAAAGAGTACTACAAAATCATCTTTTAAAAATTATAAATGAACTTCTATGAATGTATGATGGTTCATTTCTATAATTCTGTCACTTAGGAGGCTGAGACAGAAGAATGTTGAGTGCAAGGCCAACCTGGGCAATAGAGTGAGCATAAAAGAAAATAAAATCCCACAAGTAGAAGGAAACTCTAACAGAAATTAAAGTGGAAGGATGATGAAATCACTATACCAAAACCCAGAGAATGCTGCTAACAGCGTAGTAGTAACTATAAATGTGATAGCTGTAAACACAGCCAATAGTGGAAAAAGGCTGGAAAATTACTGGAGAAATCACAGGGAGTTGGAAAAGAAGCATAAAAATAAATTCAGGGCAATAAAAGAAAGGAAATGAATTTGAATTAATGATAGAAGATAGCAAAAGTTTATTTGGGGTGATACATGGTGATACTGCTAAGCCTCTAGGTAAAGCCATTCGAGAAGGAATGATCAAGCATACAGACTTCCTCAAGAGCTGGTGTTATCTTCCTCCTTCTCTACAAGTTCTCTTTACACACTGAATCCTAAGAACTTTAGGTCATCGTTCTGGATTTAGAGAACTCTACAGCAACTACAATCAAGGCCAATTATCTAGATTAATCCAAAGCTTGAGGTCTAAAAAGTTTAATTATTTTGATAATTCTAAATTTCTATTTCCCTCCCAAAAAAGGACTTTATTTTAAATTCAGTTGCTCAAGAACGAAGCAAAAAACACTACCTGGATTTGAAATAATTTGTTACAGCAGATTTTTCTTTTACTGTTTTTTGAGACAGTGTTTCTCTGTGTAACTCTGGCTGTCCTAGAACTCACTCAGTAGACCAGGTGGTCTAACTCACATAGATCCTGTCCTATGTGCTGGGATTAAAAGTGGGAGCCACCACTGTCTGGTCCCCAGCAGATTCATAATCTAGCATGACACCTGTCAGAGGCTAGTGTGAGATATCTCACAAAAACACTACCAAGAGTAGCACTAAGAAATACTGGCTAATTAACCACAGGGACTGTATTTGTGAACTACATGCAGCTTTAATAAAAAAAAAAAACAAAAAACTCTTCCCACCAGCACTTACTGGTTTACTCAACAGTTTACAGTTAACATGAAGAATAGCTAACATACTTACAGTGCCACCTACTATTCTTCCTAGTGGATACCACGCTCTTTCGTCAAACCAATTCAAAAATTCATAGAACCCATGAGATGCAAGGTGATGTGTTGATCTATAGTTAAACCTGTAAAAAGGAGAGAAAAAATGTTATAAAACTGGCTAACACAATATCTTTCTTTATATTTGATACATGGCTACATATTTCTTAAACTCGAATAACAAAAAAAATCTGACAATCTTAAACCAATACTTATACCTCTATCATAACTATACCACTAACACTCTCTCAAATCCACATAGGAACTAGCAATGCTCAAATTAACATGTGACCATTGGTGGAGTCCAAGACAAAGTGCTCAAATTTAACCACGAAAAGCAAAAGAGATGCACACAATTCATTTTCATCAAGAAAGTAGGCAATGACTCAAAAAGACTAAACCACTAACAAGATGGCATCAAACTGAAGAGGAAGCATGTGCCATGTATCATCCAAAAGCTTACTTAGAAACAGTAAAATTGAGGCTTAAAAACTAAGAGAGTAGACCATGCTAGCACAGTGAAAACCTGGGTCTGGTAGTGTAGCTCAGTTTAGAGTGCTAGATGAGTACTTACAAAGCCTTAGGCCAGCCCCAAGTACCACATACACCACATTCCAAGAAACAATATGGCTTTAAAGAGAAATTATAATAAATCTCTGAAAAAGACAAATGAGAAGAAACAAAACTAAGAAAACCAAAGTCCAAAATATAAGCAGAAGAAAAATGCAAAGCACAGAGGGCAGTTTCAGGACTACTCCACATTTGGCATAAAGCAGCTAATGGAGTGCAGAAAAGACCAGCATCAAAGTGGTCAGGGTGACACTGGGGTGACAGCAATACACCAGTTAGGGTGACATGTGGACATAGGAAGTAAAGTAGCACTGGAAAGTTAACTGTTATAAACCCCCAAATAAAACATTTGAGAAAGAAGCACCTTGAAAGTAAGCAACAAAAGCAAACAAGAGCTCTCCAGGAGGCCATGGATTCTCATCTCCTGAGGAGCCTAACTGCTGACAGGTTTCAGCACCATGCATCTGGCTCACATTAACATACTGTGTGGCTTTGATGAGGAAGCTGCTTATGAGATCTGTGTTGTAGCTTCTTCACAGCTTCTACATTGTAAGGTGGCTATGGAGGGCAAACTATACAGCACCTTTGAAGTTACTACTACTATGATTAACACACATCGTGAAAGACTCATTTCTAAGTTTTAAGGAAAACTATGATTATCCAGCTAAGTCAGGTTATGTTAACTGGCAAAAGTGAAGGGCAAATTACAAGGTTAAAAAAAAAAAAAGGTATGAAAAATTGAGACACCGAGAAGTTCTTATACTCATCACAAAGATCACCAAGTGCTACAAAGACTGAAGGCAAAAATAGGCTCTAAACATGAAACTCAAAATGCTACTGATAAAGTGTAATTCACTCATTCAGAGAAGCAAAATGATAACAAAATCAGATATATTTTTCAGTAATTTTTAACATTACTCCTTTGTGTTATAGCACTGAGTAGTCACATTGCTGTAACGTAATGAAGTAATAAAAAAAAAAAAGTTCTGAGAAGGGGATTTTTAAGATTAAAAACAGTTAAAACTCTCCTTGGTGCAACACTGGATTTCCCACACCACAAAATTATCTTCAAAAACAAGCCCCAGACGCCTAAATTACTAGTATTCACAGAAACCACATGGTGTTACAGAGCTCCAGATGCATTTATAAGCAACAATTAGTCAAGAGTACCACCCTAGAAAAGCAGAATCTTGTGACACTATTGAATGGATGAGACAGTATCATAGCAAGTATCAAAGCTTAATTTTGATTTTTTCATAAAAAAACTTACTCCAAGTAATGATAAATAAATAGCATACTTTACAAACTAGGAACATATTCACCACCAAAGCTGTCCTTGGGATAGTCATGACTCCCCACTATGGGCAAACTTTATTAAATGTGGTGATATATTGTATGAGTTCAAAGCCAAACAGAGACAAGTGGTGGTGGCACTAGGAAAGTTGAAACAGGAAGTGATAAGGGGGAGGAGACAAGGTATGGCCCTTCCCTTTTGGCTGAAGATTCAGAGGCATTCAGTGAGGATTTGTGAGGAGTTGGCTGGGTGAAAAGTGGCCGTGGCTTGTTTCTGTCTCTCTGATCTCTCAGCTTTTCCTCAATATCTGGCTCTGGGTTTTTTATTGTAAGACCAAGTAGAATTTGTAGAATAATTAGAGCCACCAGCTCTGAGGCTGCTCCTCCTTCTACAGGTAGCATCTTCTACTTAAGATAGTTGTTATAGCTCACTCTAAAAATTTCCCCCAAGAGACTGAGTCATACCCAGATTCTGAGTCCATGATGCAATGTTGCCTGGACCTTCCTTCTCATCTCTAAACTAGAGTGGTCTGTGTGAGGTGCTATTTCCCCCTCTGAATAACACAAAGGTACCCTAAAGTCAACATCCAATCAAACCCATGACCAGGATACCTGAGACATCACCCTAAGTCAAACATGCATACTGCATCTGCTTTCAGAGTCTAGGTGTCAGCCCTTTCCCTCACATCTTAGGTATCAAAATGACTACCTGGTCATCTTTCATGACTCTTGCCAGCCTTTTAATTGTGTGCCAAGACACAAATGTGACCACACTACACTTCTCTTCAGACTCCTCACAGGCTTTATCTTTCTGTATCTACTTCTCACAAAAGCAGTGGAAGCTCTCACATGACCACTTAGTCTTTCACCATGCTAGGTACTTTCCATGTTGATCTTCAGTCCTGCAGACAATCTTTAGACTATTAAGCCCCACGACCACCAGGAGCATCACTGTTACTCTGGTTAACTCCCTTAACTGGAACCTTAGCACATTTCTAAAGGACACAATGTACTTTCTTTGCAGTGTTTGCACTGATCACATGCTAAAAGAGTGTTTCAGGCTCCATGACTTCAGTTCTGCATGGAAATGACAATAAAGGTATTCTGTCAGACAGCCATGTAAGCACAGCATTAAAGTGTCTTCAGTTTAGCTGTAATTCTTGAGACCCAAGCCTATAGGAAAGTAAGGCATTAAGAGTCTACTGAACACTTAAACCTGCTAAAGACCTGAATAGAATTGGAAGCACAAGTAATACTTAGTTTAGTCTCAACAGTTAATACTGTCAGGAGGCAACTCTCTGAGTATCTCATGTGTTCAAGTTCATTACATCTGCCCATATTTGAATAAATCTTGAGCACTACTCTTTCGTCTGTGTTGTAAGTCAACTCTCATTCTGTAGCTTCTCTTTCTACTCTGCCAGTGGTATTTTCAATTACATGTATTTACCAGAAGTAGACATAGGCTTGCCAAAGTCAGAGGACAACTTGCAGGCATCTTTTCTCCCCTTCTACCCAGTGAGGCCTAGGGACTGAAACCAGGTCATCTTGGAAAGCAAGTGCCCTTCTCTCAGAGCAATCTTATTAGTAAGCCAATGGTATCTGTTAAATACTTCGTTTCTTTTACTTATGTATATGTGAGTTGATGTGCACCATGTACATGCAGGTGCTCCTGGAGGCTAGAGGATGTCAGATTCCCAGGAGCTGAAGTTAGTTGTAAGCCACCTGAGATGGTTGCTGAGAACTGAAGCCAAATCTCTGCAAGAACAATACTGACTCTTAACTGTTGGGTTACCTCTCCAGTCTCCTCCCCATGGTACTTTTTAAAGACAAATTCTTGACATAAACTTGAATTTACACACACGCATGCATACACATAGGACTAGAGCTTTTGTTTTTGCAAAGAGAAAATTAAGGAACAAGAGCAAGACAAAAGGAAGGTACAAAAACAATGTTCTGCTCTAGCATAATCATAAAATACTGATTTTTTTCTTCACGATTAACAGTTTAAGTTTACCCATTAGACTCTTAGTAAATCTGGAACTGATTACCATTACAATTTTGAATTAAATCTTAGTATATGAGGAAGTATTTTTACTAGTAGTTTTGGCTTGTCTCTTTGAATTTCTAAATTATTTTTTTTCTTTTTAGTTTGACACGCGTCTTACAGTGTACCTCTTCCTGGCCTGATACTCCTATGTAGCAAATTCCTCCTGCCTCAGATTCTTCATATTAATTTTAAAACAAGTTTGTCAGCCCCAAACATACCTGGCAAATTCCACTTAATCTCAAGTAAATTTGTGAAGAATTAACATCTTTATAACCAAGATATTTTCAATTCAAAAATATGGCTAATATCCACTTAGCTAAGTCTTCAGTGTTGCTCCACAAATCTTACAATTTCATCTTACAATTCAATTCTTGAATACCTTTGCTTAGGTTTAATCCCATTTTTAATGTTATCTTTTTATCTAAAAAAAAGACTAAAAATTCTGTGTATGCTTATTAACAATAGTAACATCCCTAGATTCTACATTTTGAACATAAAAAATTGAATATCCTGGTATTAAAAATTAAGAGGTATCTCAAAGATACTGACAGTTTTAAGAGCACTGTCTCAAAGAGGTCATAAACTGCCATCTCATTCTACTCCTTCAGTGGCCCTGTAACTGCCAATCTTTTCAATCTTAAAAAAAAAATTTACAGGTGAATACCAGTTTTATTCAAAGTTAAATATTTAACAAAAACATATACTACCGGGTTTCCAATTTAAGAAAAAGAATTTTTTGATAAAAATCTTGATGAACTCAAAAGAAAATTTCAAAGTTAAATGTGCATGTGTTTGGATTTATACAGATTAAAGCAAAAAAGAACAAATTTATTTTTGGACAAGTTTTTCTTGATGTTAAATGGTATTTTTCAATTAAAAAAAACCAAAGTTTCTTTGGGGTCTAAGAAAAACTGGCTCCTGGTCAAAGAACTATATACTAAATGTCTGCTTTCCTCACGGTTAAACAGGAAGCGCCACAATCTAAATTTATAACTTACTACAAATCTGTTGCAGATTGGGCTGTTACTGCTAAGTATAGTCTGGTTATTTTCTTTCATGCAAATTCTCAGTTGCAGCACTACAAATTCAATCCAAAGCAAACATAAGAGGCATTTAGATTAACTGCAAGGCTATTCTTTTCTTAGTATAATAAATCAGAATGGAATGCACTTGTCACCTTCCTTTGAGCAGTTTTTAGCATACTTTCTCAGCACTCACCTGCTACAAATACAAATACACATTGTATCCTCCCTTTAAGCAGTCACTCAGCTGAGATTACTAATTGTTCTCAAAGCTTTACTGATGATTCTGCCTCCCCACACCCGGCCCATTTTAATTTGTGCTTTCAAAACATCAAGTTGAACTACAGGTTCACCTCAACGTGTGAATGGAGTGAGGGGAGGAGAGACTCTTGTGCGGTGGAAGGACTTCCCAGCTCTGGGAATTTCATTCATGAGAGCCAAGTAATGTTTGCACAGTTTACTCCTCTAAACGCCTAGCATTTACCAACATGATCTAAGTTTTTGTGTCTTACCCTAAAATTAATCTGCTTGGGAGGGAATTCAGAGTCTCAAGCATGCCAGGCAAATAGTCTACCACTGAGCTATGATTCCACCCATTGTTTTAACATTATATAGTATATGTAAAGTATGAGCCAGAAAAGCTGGAAAATAATTTTCACCTAATTTAGAGCTAACACAGTAAGTCAGAGCAGCTTATAGTCCAAGTGACCTACAATAGTACTGAAAGGAAAACAAGTTTCCTAAGGACCAGCTCTGTCCTTTGTTTTAAAACACAGTCTCCTCCAAAAGAACATCCAAATGTATGCAACCAATCAACTACTATGTGCTTCTTGGGGAGAAATGAGTACTATTTTTTCATGACACAGTTATTAAACTGATTGTCAATGGCCTGTAAATACTTCTACTCTATTTACCCCTTGCAAGTAGAGATAATGTCTTACTATGGAGCTCTGGTTAGTCTGAAACTTAAGTGTGCAGGCCAAGCTGGCCTCAAATTCAAGAGATCTGCCTGCCTTCGATTTCCAAGTACTAGGATTAAAGGCATGTGTACCACACCCGGTTCTATTCACTTCTATCACATTCTCAGATTCAAAATCAGCATGTATTTAGATGGTGGCAATTTAGAAACTAGCCTTTATAAAAATACATGAAGAAAAAATAATTTTAAAATAACACTCTGTAGGAAGCAATCAAAAAACGGGGGAGGACCTCAACCACTTAGCAGTGAGAGAGCACACCAATACAAGAGAGATGAGAAATAAACATTGCCTCACATCTTAAATGTTGAGCTCACAAATCTATGACATCCAAGATACCAGCACAAGTCTAATTCAGCCTTTCAAATCAAACCTAAGGCACATAGCAGAAACAATTAGGTCCATAGAATAAAAATAGCTGAACAGGGGAGGGCAGCTAGGACCAATGCTGGTGATGAAAAAGGGCCAGGTATGATGATGGCTCCTGTATGTAATCCCAGAATGTAGGAGATGAGGAAGTAGTAATCTCAGGACAGCTTGGACTGGCTATACAAGGAGACTGTGTCTCAAAGAAACTCCTCAAACAAAAGAACAGTATTACAAAGGGGAAGGGAGTGGATGGAAGGCTACACTAAGTACCGCAGTGTATCAACAGTCCCTTTACCACCAGGTCCCTTGAATGCCCCTCTCCCAGGTTCTAATTTGCTTTAAGTTGAGAAGTTAGGTTAACTATAATGTGTATGTCTATCCATCAGGAAACACAGGCTCCTACAGAGACAAGACATTAGAAAAGGCCACTCCATACTTGACTTCTGCAAAGTAATAATCATTTGTTTTTAAAATTCCTCAAGTAATTAGTAGGTACAAAGCATCTGTGAGGTACTAAGAAGAATAAAAAAGAAAACTGCAAATAAACACAAAGCAGATCATTAATAGATGGGAAAAATACAAAAAAAAAAAAAAAAGAGAGAGAGAAAACTTAGAAGCAAGGATAAAGTCCTACATCGCACCATCTATAAAACACTTAAGGATGAAGTAGTCACCTATTCATAGACAGGAAAAGAAAACTAGTAAGAAAATGCAAAGCCCACAAATGTGGGTGACTGTCCTAGTTTGCTTCCTATTGCTGTGATGAAACATTTGGACCAAAAGTAACTTGGAAGAAGAAAGGGTTTATTTCTGATTATATGTCCCAATCACAGTTCATCATGAAAGGAAGTCAGGGCAGGAACCTGGACAAAAGAACACCGCTTACTGACTTGATCCTCATGGCTTGCTCAGCTTTTTTCCTACAATTCAGAACCACCTACCCAGGGTGGGATTGCCCACAATGGGCTGGTCCTTCTCTTTTCAATCATTATCAAGGGAATACTCCACACACTCACTCACAGACTAATCTAATGGCATTTTCTGAATTGAAGAGCCCTCTCCCCAGGTGCTTGTGATCACAGTGCCTGAGAAGGGAAGTAGTTATGTGTTCGAAGACATTTTATAACTCTTGTAACTTGTGTGTAAAGTGCTGTATTTTTTTTTTCATGTAGTCATCAGGCACATTATTTACAAACACGAACAAAACCTTTGAATGAGATGAATGATTAAGACACAAATATCTATCACTTGACTAAATTCATACAGCTATGCAATGACGAAAATGGCCACTCTGGCCCCAGCACCCACATTCTTGAACTTGATGACAGGATGGACTGAGCAGCAGCAGCAGCAGCAGCAGCAGCAAGATAAATCAGTGGCTGCAGAGGTTCTCTGACATTACCTTCTGGGTACTGTTTATCTTGAAGTGGATTTCAAACTGCTTTGGAGTTCCAAAAGACTCCCTGTGGCTATTATTCCTGACAAGAGTGGTGTCTTCTACTTAATCTGGATTTCTGCTTATGTATTAGGTTCCTGTATAAATTTCATTTAATGAAAAGGTTCAAAGTTAAATACTGTTTAAAAAACACTGGCTAAATATGTTTAAATATGTGTAAACAGAAACCACTGATAAAGTTCTCTTAAATGTTTTAAGAAATTGGGCTACAGAGATGATTCAGCGGTTAACAGCACTTGTTCTAACAAAGAATATAGCTGTTTCTAGCATTCACGTGGCAGTTCACAACCTCCTTGATGTGGGATGTCTTTCTGTATGCTGTGAATATCATTAATAAAGTAACTGTTTTGGCCTATGGCAGGCACCTTAGAAGTAGGCAGAGAAATCAGAGCATAGATTGAGGAAGGAGGGCAGAGTCAGAGAGAGAGAGACTCAATCTAGCCACCCAGGAAGCAACCTGTAAAGAAATAGGTAAGTCATGGGCCACATGGCAGGAAAGATTAATGGAAATGGGTTGACTTAAGATGAAAGAGCTAGCTAGCAATATGCCTAAGCCATAGGCCAAATAGCATGTAATTAATATAAGCCTCCGTGTGATTATTTGGGGTTAGTTGGGGCTGCAGGTCTGTGGGTCTAGACCACCAGCTGCATGGGCCAGAAACCTACTACACCACCTGTAATTTTGGTTCTAGAGGATACAACATTTCTTCTGATTTCTGTAGCATTAGGCATGCATGTGGTGTACACAGACACGAGAGAGAAAGAGAGAGAAAGAAAGGGGGGAGGGCTAAGCATTAATACACATAAAATGAATCTTTAAAAAGTTTTAAGATGAAACTTGGAGCCAGGCATGGTAGCATAGGCAGGTGGATCTGAGTTGGAACCCTGAAGTATAAGCCTTTTGTTTAAATTATTTTGGAAATAAAAGCACACAAATTTAGCAAATGGCTGTGTTGCTTCAGATTTAAACAGCCCTTAAAGTCTTGACCAAGACCTGCTTGATGGACAACCACCACCTCCTAAGGGCTACTTGCAGTCTATAAATGCTTTCTTACAAACAAGTGCTACTCTCATAAATGAAAGCCAAAGCAGAAGTGTCTCTCTATCCCTGCCCTACTTTGTCATTCCTATTCAAACTGCTACTTATTTCATAGTACACAATCAAAACACTTTGTCAAAAGAAGGGTGGAAAAAAGGCAAGAGGTTTGGCAAGGAGTAAGAAAAGCAGCCAGCAGCCAGAACAAGAATGGAAAGGATGGAAGGTAGACAGACAAGTTGAAAGGTTAAGTCTGTTTTTTCTCTTGTGAATTATAGCAACATCTTCCAAGATACATAGACATGCATTCTGATATGAATAAGTTATTAAGGTTTAACAACTTATTCTCAATCTTCCTTTTTTTTTTCCCCTTGTCCTTTACTAAATTTAAGAGCCACATTTGACTTACATCAAGTTTCCCTATCAATCTTCACAGCTTATTACTAATAAGAGAGAAACTTATCCATACTTATTCCACATTTTAAAAGTGAGAGAAGGACCATTCCTGTGAAGACTTGTCTTTCTCAAAAAAATTAACTTTAATTTGTAGCCCCTTCTGCTTTAACTCTCAGATTACAAAAACAGCATCCTGGACCATGAAGTATGGCCCCATCCTAAGGAGCAACTCACCTTCTCTGTTACATATTTCACTTCTCAGTTCTCTTTTGGCTGGTATTACTCTAGTATCCTGGAAAAGAAAACTTTCCATACAGCAGCAAAGACTATAAAAATTAACTCAAGGAACCCTATCCCTAAACAAAACATTATCTCTATGGAAAAGATCGAATTCTTTTTCCATTTCCAGAGCCCCATATTCCTTCCTAAAAAACCTTGCTTAGTTAGACATGACTAGCCCTATTCTATGATCAGTCACAGAAATGTAATCTATTTCTAATACACCTACAATACATAAGCACGTGAATGAACACACACACATGCACACACGGAAGAGCCAAGATAGAAGGTGAAAGGATATGCCAAGGCCAACAAGTTCAGATTCTGGCATTCCTAAACTACTTAGAAGTTTCCACCCCACACAGAACAAGCATGCTTTGACTCTTAATAAAAACCAGGTTTGCTAAACAGACTGTTTCCTCTTCATCCTTCCTATACTGCATCAGGGATGATTTGGAATAGAGAAGCAGAGTGGCCAGTCAGTGGAGCCCAGGAATTATGATACAGCTCTGCAACCAAAAAGGTCAGAAATAAGAGTAAAAACAGAAACAAAGCCAAGACACAACAAATACATCAAACACACTGACAGTATTCAGCACAGGCAAATGCTCAATATGAAACAATTTCTTGTCAACCTTATGGCTAGCTATGCTTCTCACAAGTTGGCAAAACTGGCAGCTGGCTCAACATAAGCATCACAGCAAACAGAGGCAAGAGCAAGTTTTCTAACCTTTCTGGATGACAGCCTCAGACAAAGACAGAAATATAAACTCCCTCACTAAAAATTTACATAAAGGTGTTATACAATTTCAAAACTGGTTTTGAAATGCCCTCAATGTAAGTCACTAAAGATGGCATCAAGTAAAATAGAGAAAGAAAAAAAAAAAAAAAATCAGACTCAGCAAGCAGTCCTGGTCCACATCAACAGTTTCAGAAACTATGTCTCCATGACATGGTGATTTGGGATTGATTCAACTAAACTTATTTTTCAAGTTTCTGTCTTAGATGTTATGTCATTTACTAATTAGTTACTTCCATTAGGGAAGACAGACAAAGACTGTAGCAGTTAGGTAAACTGTTATATGACCACACAGCTGTTTTCACGTTATACTTGTTTACTAGCTCTTACTAGCTCTTGTATCAAAAAACAAACAAGCAAAACAAAACAAAATAAAACCAAACAGAAACCCACACAGCAATCAAGCTTCTCTTCTTTACCTTCTCACAAAACACTGAGGTAGCAAGAAGAAAATAGTTTCATCTGCTTAAAGAAAATAAACCCCCATGTATTCAGGGAAGTCTGATGTTTTTAGGTACTTACAAATACAGCATTCACACTATCTCAAAAGCACACCCAGAGCAGGTTAGATCTAACAGGGATGTCTTGTGAATTCTGGCACAGAAAAATGCTAGCTGCTACATAAATAAACACAAAATTCAGCAGTATTTTGTAAATATTTTTCTTGAAGATGTGGCTATAAAATATGATCACTAACTTTAAGAAATTATAGCTCTCAAGTAACTTTTCACCTCAAAACTGAGGCTGGACATTCTGCATGCCTGCACAATGGCAATAGAGAATTAAGGCCGACTTGCTCTCTTGGCCCTGCTGGGCAGACATTAACCATTAACAGTACAAACAGCAACCAATACAACATCTAACGCTAAAGACACCCTAATCATATATATGTCATTTTTTCATTTTGAAAATCTGAAGTTAGGGCTAGGGAGATAGCTCAGTCAGTGCCTCTAACTTCAGAAATGTGATTGGAGAGGAGAAAGAGGGACAGGGAGATCCCAGGACTGTAGCTGGCCAACCACTGAGCTTCAGTTTGGTCAGACCCTGTCTCAAAATAAATATGTAAATATTATAAAGGGACAGAGTGGTCAAGGAAAAAAAAATGTCTGAATGAGCATGCATACCCACCTTCACTAACAAATACATACAAGTAAAATGTCATGTACTAAAACACAGATCTTCATGTTTTACTCAACAAGCTGATAGAACATGCCTATCCTTAGCTATCATCACCAAACCACCATGCCCAGAAAGTTCCCACAAAACTTTCCAGGCATTTCCCTTTCCAAACAGTTTGACTTCTTTCATCACATACATTCATCTGTTCATTCTCTGATTTCTTGTATATACTGGACAGTTCTAATCTTTTATTAAGAATCATATAACATGTTTGTGAGAGTCACTCCTGTGGCAATAGTAATGTGTTCCTTCTTACTGCTAAACACTATTCCCCCTAGTGACTACAATGCACATTGTTGGGATATTCCCAGTTGAGAACAGTGATAGCCCTGATGGATTAAGCATTCTCATACAGACCGGAGTTGTTAAGATCGTGTGTTTCATGTCTCTGGGTAAATGCTTTGTAATTTCACTTCCAGGGTGTAAGCATGTATTTAGAAAACATTAAAGGTTTCCTACAGGAGTTATCACTGACCCTCCCACCAGCAATGTACAAGAGTCCCAGTGCCTCCTTGCCAGGTTCTCTATTCTTAGGAGGAGCTTACCTTATATATCGCTGTGGCACGGGCACAGTCAGCCTCCCTCAAAAACCCAACTACCTACAGGACTCACAGAAGGCCTCTACATTTGGCATTTAATCTTAAATCTGGGCTAATTAGAAATGTTCTAGGAGGAGGAAAGAGCATGTATTAGGGCTAAAAAATGTACATACCATTTTCATAACGTTAATAAAAAGCAAAGCTTTTAAAGCAAGTCTGTGAGATAGGAACATGAATTAAATCTATGCTCTCATTCCAGCACATGCCTTTCACAGCATCTGTCCTTGGAACATGTAGTTCCAAGTCTGTCTTTCCGACTAGACTAGAACCATGCCTATCTTCACAAGATTGTATTTAGGGTCTGGTATATACGGGCTCACTATTTCTTGATTATATGTTAGGCAATAGCAGATGGGAAACAAGGGCTACTAGGGGTATATGTGTTAGTTCTCTACCTTTGTATAACAAGTTGCACAGGCTTAGTGGTTTCCAACATCATTTACTTCATACTTTCAAGGATCACAATCCCAGCTGAGCTCAGCATAGCTAGGTCCTCTGCTTATAGCGCATGCAGCTTCAGTCAAGGTGTAGGCAGAGCCCTGTTCTTTGGGACCTCCACTGGGAAATAATTCCTTTCCAAGTTTACTTAGGCTACTAGCAGAATTGAGGTGACAGGTCTGAGGGCCCTAGTGACTTAACTCTGGACTAAAAACACCACAAAAGTCATCTGTACTTGTCAATATGACTGTTTGTTTAAAAAATCAGCAAGGAGTCTTTGGTGAAAACCTAAGACCAAGAAATTTTTCTTTTCTTTTGAGACAAAGTCTCATATATAATTCTGTATATAGCTGAGGATGACCTTGAATTTCTCTAATCCTCCTGCCTTCACTGCCCAAGTGCTAGGAGATTACAGACAAACACCAACTTCATCTGATTTCTGTGGTGCTAGGGATTAAACCCAGGGTTTGTGCATGCCAGGCATTCTACCAACTGAGCTACAAAAACAAACAACTAAAGCATCATGTAGTCATATGCTAACCTCTAGCTTCTCATCATTCTGTTCAAGGCTATCAGCAAACAAGCTCTTTAAAAAAAAATCTATTTGTTAAAAAGAATTACATGGACACTCTAAAGTGCTTCATCTTATACATGTAGTTCTAGGGCTGTACATGTTACCAATTGTTGATTTTTTTCAACCTAGTCAGTAGGAAAGCAAATAGTGACACCAAAAGAATGACTAGTTACAGATACTGAAGTAAGCCTAGCAAAAGCAATAGAGAGGTCAAATTCAATAAAGGTGCATTCAGAATAAAATGCAAGTCAGAACACTGATTGTCAGCTGAGAAACACTGAGCAGGTGAAGGCAATTGTCATAATAAACCTGGTGACCTGAGTTCCATCCCCAGAATGTTACATACATAAATGTGAAAGGAGAACAGACTCTACAAAGATGTCTCATGACCTTGACACATGCACTGCGGCATGTGAACCCTCATATACACATCATACAAACATCACCACCAGCACCAGCAGAAAAATAATTTTTAAAAATGAAAACAATGATTACCTCAAAAACGGAAGGTCTCTTTTACCTTGTTACTAACTCTATTCAAGATACACAAGTTTTACAGCTGTTCTTATAGAATTAAGTAGGTCATCTAGTTGAGAGACTTCAATATTCACCCCAAATTCAGTATTAATAAAGCTAGAAAACATTAACTAATTATACACTAACACAGGCATTTTCTTCTCCCTTTTATTACCCCTGCCACCTAGTGGCAGGATCAAAAATCCACGAAAGCCAGACTTCACAGAGAGCTTCATTAAGTACACAGGAGGGGGAAAGCCTGCTTTATTTCACTATGGCTGGGAAAGCAACGAAAGCATTTTAAACCCACTTGCACCAGGTGACATTTTAAGGGCACTGTCTAAGTAACTACATTAAGATATGGAAATGCAAAGAAAGGTATGCCAAGGCTAGAATATTATAGATATCCACAGTAGTGGACATCTTAAATGTAGCAGAGGACCACCAATGATAGATGAAAAAAAATCCTTCAAGTCAACTCTGAAGAAAAAGACCTACAAAGAGACCAAACAGCTACTGCTGAACCATCATAAATGTACTCAGCAGTGGACAGGCAGCTGCAGCTTGGCCCTGAGATGATGCTCCCCGACTCTACTCACTACTAGGTAGACCACTTTTATCTAAGACCTTCTGCAGAAAGAACATGTATTGAGACAAAGCATCCATTTCTCTACTGGTGAGCACAACAGAAGAAAGCAAAGGGCTGTGTAAAGTCTGCAACTGTCTTGTCACTCTCACTCTTCTCCCTGAAAATGATGTGCACAAAACCAAAGAGATCAGGCAACATACAGCAAAACTTCACAACACACATTAACCACATATAAGAGCCCTGTTTCAGATTCATCTGATAATACCTGCTTTAACTATCTGCAGCCAATTTCCATCAGTAGCACCTGCAAGTGGACGATCTTTCTGGACTATCAAGGACATATGTTTTGTTCTGTTTTGAGAGAGGCTCTCCTCTGAGGTCGGCCTAGCCTTGAACTTGGGATACTCCCACCTCAGCCTCCAAAGTGCTGGGATTGCATGTGCAACCAACCTACCACAGCTGGCTATAATGGACATCTAAAAAAAAAAAAAAAAAAAAACTAACAGGAGGCTGGCAAGATGGCTCAGTGGACAGAAACCACATGGTACAATGAGAACTGACTGTAGCTGAGAACTGACTCTAGCCAAGTTGTCCTCCAACTTTTACCTGTGTGCTATGGCATGGAAGCACTTCCCATCCCCATACAACTAAACAACAACAACAAAAAACTAGTTGGTGAAAAACAATAAAAAGTTAGCAAGAACTAAAAATTAAATACCCAAGTAAGATGTTACATATGCTATTAGATAAACCAAAAAATTAGCACACATAAAAATATTTGATTCAACTACCCAATGAGCTTTGCTCAGCTAAGTCCAATATAGACTAAATCTAAAACTTAAGACAAAGAGGAAAGCATGTTCTTATTATACATACAATAATTATTAACTATATAATATTAATTAAATATGTGATCTATTTTTACAAACATATATTCATTCATATTATAGAAATCTCTAATACTACCTTAGACATATAATTATGTATACTACATAAATAGCATTCCCAACTAATTAGCTATATGTGTAACATATGTATATACATGTGAAATATATATAAACCAAGAAGTAGATATACATCTGCTATAGAAATAAGATATATAGCAAGCATGACTAAAGTAATAATGTAGGTTTGATCAAAAGTAAACAAAATAAACATCATCTGAAAGAAATACTCTCATAAGGATTGAGAAGTAACAAGGGATAAACTGAAAGTGGTAACTTAGAGAAAGCAATGTATACAGGCCTTCTCAGACATTAGTTCTCAAGACCTAAGAGTTGACATATTCACAAGCTGACATCTTTAAATATCTCCATGTTTTAATATTCAACTTGGACACCAAGATGTAGCTGGTTAATAATCACTGGTAATTGATTAAAGTGCCAATATTTATTATAGGTGCTATAGGCAAACTTACAAATATAATTAAGCAGGAAGGCTGGGACAATCTACTCAACAGAATGAGCCCTTTCTTAAAGGGCGAATGGAAAGCCAAGAGACTGAGTGTCTACCAGCATCTCATCTTAACTTGCTTTTTAGATACACCTCAATGTTGTCAATGTTGTAGAATCGATGATCATAGGTGGATTGGCCAAGAGGCCACGCCTCTAAGTCAAGGTAGCAAAGGCACACGAAATTTTGTTTTACAAATGGCCTATACTACCTACATTCAACATGGCGAAACTTTTTTTTTTTCCAAATTACTTGCCATCAGTAATTTACTGAGGTAACAGGGTCAACAGACTTACTGTATTTAGTTTTTTTTTAAAAGAGTACTTAAGGCTTTATAACCCTAAAGTCAAAGAACAAAAACCTCTATGTGCAATGGTAGGAGTCACTGGTAGACAGTATTCCCAGGTCAGAATCTTTTCTTTATGACTTAGTCTCATTAAGTTGCTCAGCCCTTGACACACATTTGACACAACAGGCACTTGACTCAAAGCCCCAAGAAGCTGTATATCCGCTACAAGTACAAATCCTTCCATCCCAGAAGCAGTGGTGGGCACCTTTAGTCCCATCAAGCAAAGGCAGGCAGAGTTCTTGAGTCTAAGGCCAGCCTGATCACAAAGCTAGTTCCAAGTCAGCCAGGGCTACACAGAGAAACTCTGTTTTGGACCCCCCTCCCTATGCTCCCCCCAAAAAAGTATCAAAAATCCTTCCAAAGAGAAATGCTGTTTAACTTCTACTTGGCCTTTGGATGTTTATTACTTATCAAGCCGATGATGTCTCACTAAACTTTGACTAGTAACCTTGAACTTAACTAAGCTGGCCTTGAATTTACAAATCTACCTACCTACTGCTAGGATTAAAATTTAAACAGATGTACAGTGCCATGTTTGGGTATTAAATCCAAGAAATGTGGGAGTGCTATCAAGGTAAAGAATTGAAATAACCGGAAACTACACAAACAAATCTTCCTAATATGAGAGTAGAGAGGGAGTATTTACAAATGTATTTACATCTTCTCCTATTTGTTCAGGCATGAAAGAAAGGAGTTTCATTTCCCTCAAAGCTTTGTATTTTGGACTTCAATACTGCTTCTGGCATTCTCACTTTCAAAGTTACTCAGTTGTGGTTGGTACCTGTCTACAGTGATCTAAGAACATAAGACAAACATTTGAATACTCACTGAATTTCTAAAGTTTATGCAATTTTGAAAATATGTTGACCACAACACTTAAGAACCTTGATTTCCACAAAAACATTATAAAAGTAGAGGTAGGCAAGAGAATCTAAAGTATGAGCCAAACCTTTTGTCTTTTGAGAATTCAGCACACCTTTAGAAAGAGCACTAATAGCAATTTGCCTGGCTATAAAAAAAAAAAAAAAAAAAGAAAAAGAAACAAGTATGCAAGTTCATGCAGATAGTAACTGATCCAAATAAATAGCACAGAAGGGAAAACCCAAGAAGTGAGGAAGGTGAGCAACACGGAAAACCACTTAGAGCTGAGTGCACTGGTTCTAAAGCCATCAGCTCTCCACATTATCTGACTTTGGTGTACTCCTACAAAAATGTCACAAAATGATTAATCACAAGTCGCTGTTTTTTTTTTTTTTTTAAGCCTTCACCTCTTTTGTGAAAGGATATATAATAAGTTGTTGATGGACACCTAACCATATACCTTTGCAAACACCATTTTTTTAAAACAAAAACTCCACCTTTAAAAACTATCTGGCTTTAAGACTACATTAAAAAAAAAAATACATTAGCTACAGCACATCTGTAAAATAGGGCCAAACATGGTGGTGTATGCCTGTTACTCCAATACTTGGGAAACTGGAGCAAGAAAAAACATCTTAGATTATATAGCAAGATGCTGTCTCAAAAACAAACAAAAGACAAACATCATCCCAAGTGGCCAAAGATATTTACAGATTAAAATGATAAACATATCATGGTAGAGTTTCTAAAGATAGTCCTAAATAATTCTGCACCTATATATGAATGGCCTCTTTTGACTCTGAGGTAGGACTATATCATCTGAACAGTAAAATATTCTGGAATTGATACAGTTTACTTCAAATCAAACCTTCACTCAGCCAGACGGCTGTTCCCATCTTGGGATTCTCTTTTAGAGCCCAGGAGATATGCAGTGAGGCAGCCAAAGCAACACAGAAGAGCCAAAAGCCTGACTAATGAAGTTTCAGTATGTCACCATTGTCCAGGCATCTGAGGCATTCTGGACCCAGCTGGATACAGCCTGTGGAGACAAACTACAATCTTCATTATGCGGGCTGATAATAACTTCAACCCACAGAATGGTGAAAAAGTACTGACTGCTGTGTCTAAGTTTTGAGATGGTGTCTTTATAAATAGCTGAAGTATAATGTGAGTCCAGGTACATAACTATCAAATATACACATGCATATATTGGAAGTTTTATCATTAACATTATTCATAACAAAAAATTAGAACCCTGAAATTTATTACCTAGTAAATGCAAAAATCCAAGTCAAAATAAAATGTCTAAGTAAGACTGTTGTCTGATGTGGCAGCACATTTTTAATCCCAGCACTTGCAAAGGTAGGCAGGTATCTATCTGTGAGCTAAAGGCCAGCCTGATTTACATAGTTCCAGGACAGCCAGAGGTAGAGTGAGCCCGACTCAAAGACACAAAACTTTCAAAACTCCAAAACTTACCAATATGCTGTTTACATATACAAGTGGGGATTTTTGTTTTGTTGTTTTCAAGGGCAGTTGAAAATGGGGGCTGAAGAGATGATTCAGCAGTTAAGAACACATACTGCTCTTGCGAAAACCGGTTCAGTTTGTAGCAGCCACATCAAGTGGCTCACAACTGCTGTAACTTCAGCTTCTTTACGCTCTTCTAAACTCTGACACCTTACACTCAGATGCATATACCCCTGCCAAATGTATACATGTATAATCAAAAATAAAATCTCTATTTAAAAAGTCAGAATGTTTTCCTAGTTGCAACAGGAAAAATAACAAGACAAACTAAAGAAGAAACAGGTAAATATGAAGATGGCTGTGTCTTCGTTCTGTAGATTCCTAATATCAGTAGGTTTCACAGTTATACAGAGTACACATATTCCATTTAGGTGCAAGTCACATTTTAAATATACCCCCATATGTCAGTAATGTCGTATGTTGTGATTCAAGTCCAATAGGTCTAACTAACATCACTTAAATGACATAAATGCTTTTTAAATATCCAAATTGATTTTATTTAAAAAGAAAACCCTTTTATATAAAAACTGTTTATTTTTAAAAAGCTGTTTATATTAGACACTAAGTTCAGTAAACTACCTTAAACAACCAAAATAATCTTAAATGGGGAGAAAAATGTCTGCCTTTTAATGAAGTGACTGACTCAATTAAACAACCACAAATAAATAGCTTTGTTTTTTTTTAAATTAGTTGCTCAAGCTCATTTTTCTACATTGAACATATAACTGACCTTTAAACCATGTTAAGATTAGATTCATTTCATTTATCTCACAAGGTTTCATTATGATGTTCCTCCTACAAAGCTATATAGCATGTTACAATAAAAGCCTCCCTTAGTTAAAGTCTACAGACTGTTGTGGGAATCAAGCTACATGTCCATGGGACAGGTGTATTAAGTTTTTTAAAGTCAGTGAACATACAATGTTGGTTAATGTAGTGAACAAAATTCCACCCACTTATAATAGATTGCTGTCGTCATCTTTTTGCTGTGCTGCGGACTAAAATTGGGGCTTTGCAGGTGTATAAACAGACCTTCTTTTTAAAGTACATTGATGGTACATTTGAGGCAGATAGTATTGTTAAAAAAAAAATCATAGAGATCATTTCAGGTTTTCAGTTCAAGGACTAAAAGGAATACCTCCATTATGATGTGGAACTCAGCAGTGTAATTAACAGACTAATCATTTTTATTAGGGTTTGATTAATAATTTAAAAATGGATAAGGATCTCATATTTTGGTTTATTTAACATATATACACTAATAACTGCTATTCAATGTTCCACCTAATAATCAGACATAGACAATGCTATTTCCACTGCAAAGACAACAACTTTTATGAATATGGCAATTTATTTCATTCTAACAAGTATTTTTTATTTAGTGTCCTTTAATCTCTAATGTAAAATTTAGAATAAGGCAGAACTGATGCCTCCTGGAGTGTTGCTGGATTTGTATATCATTTACCTTCATCATTGAGTTCAATAAAGAGAGAGCTATTAATGGAGCATTAATCAAACCCTGCCTAAACTCATTGTTGGCATCGTGTGGATTAACTAATATCATGGCATACAATAATTTCAGCTCTTACTATTTCTCAAACTCAAAGTAGCTTGTAAAATAATTTCCATTCATCATCTCAAAAATTAACACTACAACTTTTATACTTCAGGTGACTTATAGATTTTAACTAGTTTTCACATCTGATTCACTGTTCCTCGGCTAATGAGTTAAAACATGAAAAGGAACTGTTTGAGAGTTATTTGTACTTGTAAGAAACACTCATACAACTAAAATTACACTTTCCCTCAACATTCTTTTTTCAATTTATTTACTTACGTATTCTATGTATGAATGCTCTGTCTGCATATATGTCTGCATGCCAGTAGAGGGTGTCAGCTCTCATTTTAGATGGCTGTGAGTCACCATGTGATTGCTGGGAATTGAACTCTGCAAAAGCAGCTAGTGCTCTCCACCAAGTCATCTCTTCGCCCCTTTAAAGTTCTTAATACATCCAGTCAGCTATTCACCCCTACTGCTAGTGGCCAGCAATGATGGTTCCAACTGTCTCTTTTTCAAGTAGTACCATCTCTTCTCTAGCAGCTCTCCTCTTACTAAAACACCAGTGAAAGCAGGGTTACAATGTTTACTGCATACAACTTTAACGCTACTACAGTCAAACTCAAGATTTATCACTCATACGACCATTATCACCAAAACAAGAGGCACAGTTTAAGATAAAGTTAATTTTTAAAAAGGTATAAAGACAAAAGATTTTCTAATATTCACTGAGTATTCACCATGCCCTAATATTGTGTAAAATATTGCAGAGAATACAAATGGCATTCTTGAATAAAAGAACTTTTTTTTGTTGTTGTTCTGTAACATTAAACCATTATTCACTACAGGGACAAGTGAGCATCAAAATCCAAGTAGTAATGCCTTACCAATTCAGACACACACACACACACACACACACACACACACACACACACACACACACACACAACCTTGAGGATTTCTACTTTAGATGTAAAAGGGAGGGGAGATGGGGCACTTCAGCCTGTTTAGTCAACTTCACAGTCCTTGGTAAAGTTTGATGAAAGATTGTTTTATAATGTTATTAATAGAGCCTATAACAATTAACTTCTCACATAAAACAGATAAGTTATTATCAGATTATTTTCCCAAAAGAACTGTGTCTGGCATGTTTCATAACAGTTAAGACATTTTAGGAGAGGATCTACATTTAGAAATTCATACAGGAGGCCTGTCAGGAGCATTAAAGGGGCTTCTATCATAACACTGAACCATTACCTAATTCAAAGCATTTGCATCATTCCATGCTGTGTTCTGAATGGGGTTTGAGATGATGAGATGTGTTAAACATCTTTCTTAGCCTATTTGGCTTAAGTTCTAAGGTTTAAATTATAGAATTCAATACTGGCTGACTCAATTGAGAGTTTTAAGAAAGGTGGTCCCTATCTTTCCTGATAGACACCGGAGCCACATTCTTGGCTCTGCAGGAGTACTGGGGTCCAACCTCTCTTACCACTGTCGGGGTGAGGTCCAGATTTAAATTTTTCTTCAGCAATGAATTGTTTGATGACAGCCCATTATTTGTTCACAACAGAAATAAATGTTATCCACTCAAATTGCATTGGTTTTATACTAACACACAGCAGACAACACCACCAAATCTGATCACAATCATTCTAACCACAAAAGAGAAATGCATGTGAGTTTTCTCATTTGTTTCACTTAAGAAGTGCTTTCTATTATAAAAGGAAGCCTTAGCAACTAGAATAGAATCACTTTCCTAATACCATAAAGCATTTGCTAACCAGACAACCAATTCTTATATCACAGCTCAATACAGTTCAGGTACATGAAGGCTAATGACCTTTTATCATTCTTTGAATAATCTTTATCCTTGAAGATGGTTTTGATAAATTCTTCCTAATATGCTTCTTTCTCAATCTTCCTGATAAGACACAGTCAGTAAACAATCAAGGAAACTGAAAAGGATAAAAATAAACAACCACTGAACACTAGCTCAACCTTCCTGATGCTGCCATCCTTTAAAACAATCCCTTCATGTTGTGGTGACCCCCCAACCATAAAATTATTTCCTTGTTACTTCATAACTGTAGCTTTGCTACTGTTATGAATCATAATGTAAATACCTGTGTTTTCTGATGGTGTGAAAGGGTCATTTGACCTACAGATTGAGAAATGAGAGAAACCATTCAAAATTCCCTATCTACACAAAACACACATACACTATCCAAAACTAGCAATTCTCCACAACAACAACAACAACAAAACCCAACACAAAAAACAATACATTCTAAAGACTTTTCAAAATTCTTTTAGCTCAGATACCAACAACCTGTCTCTCCAGAATCACTGGTGCTAAGGAGCTGGTTTAATGGGTAACGTGCGAGAACTGGTAAGAGATCCAAGGAAGACACATGACATCAACCTACTCACACACAGGTGATCATGCATGCACATGTATGTGCACATAAGCACACACATACACATAACTTACTGCTAGGCACTGCCCCAGCACTTGAGGGTTTAGGGGAAGGAAGTGATAGGACTGAAGCAAGATGGAGAATTCCAAGCAGTATAAACTACCTTACAAGTTCTGGGCTAGCCTGAACTGCATAGTGAAATCCTGTCTGAAATTACAAAAGAATTATCAACCATCCATTCACTTTTGCTAATTTTATTATATGGATGTACTTTAAAATTTGTTATTTCAAGTGAAAAGAAAACTTTTTCCTGCTTTGTTTTTTTTAAAAGATAGGTACTTTCTGCTATAAAAAGAAAAGGCATTAAAATCTCAGGTGCTAGTCAAATTACTGTTGAGCCTTACTGCTCCCAAGTTCTCCATCTTTTAATCAAGAGATGAGCAAAAAAAGCAAGATACAAACATTAGAATTTCACTTTACTAAAATACATTAACTAAACTGTTATTTAGCAATACAGAAAGCTTACCACCTATGACAGAAAAATAAAGAACATAATTTCTTAAAAAAAAAAAAAAAAAAAAACCATAAAGCTAACTTACAATGTAGGAGACAGACAAGAGAAGCACACAGCATTGGAGGTGTGATGACAATAATCATGAGTAATGGTCAGATGGGTCCTCATTTTACTGTGTATTAGATTTCTTAAGACTGAAGATTTTTCAGCTATAAAAAAAAGCCTTTGCAAATGCCTTTTTTGCTCCTTTTTATATAAGCATTTAAAATTTACTTTCAAAGAACATCTCAAAGACTACAAGAGTGCTGTTTCTGGTAGTTCTCCCTTTACTGTTTTTGTTTATGCTGTAGATTGCACATGGTGCAATAATTTACTTTCATAAATTCTGGGTATGATCCTTTTCTTCAATGCCACTTGACCTGGCCTCCTGCTTTTTTTCAGACAAATGTGACCAGCAACAAAAATAATGTAAGGCATGTGTAATGCACAATTTAGGTATGAGTTACTACTACTCATCTTAATTTTTGTAATGTTGATCACAATAGTTCACCATCAACATTAGTACACAAGTGTGTATGAATGTGCACATGTGCACGCGCACACACCCCCTCATACCACATAAACTGCAATATTAGATACTTGAGAGAGCAAGAACTGCCATTATTTTATGTTAAAATAATCATTAAGTCTTCTGTCAGTTGCAAAGATTGTGAGCTATCACTTTAAAAAATAACATGCTGGGGAGAAAAAAACGTGTACTTGAGAAGGGTTAATAAGCTTATAAAGCTTAGAAAAAAACTTATCAACTTGCTTATCAACTAATACTTTAGGATTTTACCAGTACAAGTAAATTTTTTGACTACTCTATCAAAGAACATTTCCCTTTTGATAATGATGAACACAAAAGAATAGTTTTATAACTTAATTTATGGCAATGACAGACAATTCATGCCTATAGCTATTTTACATCACTAATTCCAAATTTAACTTTAACACAGTTGTTTCACATCTACACTTGAACTATTATTATTTTTAACACCCTCAATCTAAAATGAGTGGTAATATACAAGGAACATCTTCTCATATTCTGAACTAAACAAACAAACAAACCAACCCTCAACATGAAAAGTCCTTGACTGCCTTTAGGTAGTTTATACACACACCGCAGGTTCCTTGCTTTGGAAACAAGATAGGTGACATCTATTTACATATAGAGTTCTGAGTCTACTCAAAAAGCAGAGCTACCTTCTCAAAATTCCCAGCTGAACTGACTTAATGCTTCCAAGCTCAACTCTATGAATTTTTTTTCCCCCAAACCTCTGTAGTCAGAAGTTGTCAGCTCAGCCTAGCCTCACGGTTTAGACCACTTAGCCCCACATAATCACGCAAAGGCTTATATTAATTACAACCTGTTTGGCTTATGGTTTAGGCTCATTATCAGAGTTAGCTCTTACAACTTAACCCATTTCTATTAACCTAGTGGCTTTACCTGTGTTCCATTACATCTTGCTTTCTTGGTGGCAGTTCAAAGTGTCTCTCTCTGACTCTGCCCTCCTCCTTTAGCTATGCTTGGATTTCCTGCCTGCCTATAAGCTGCTTTGCCATGGGCCAAAACTGTTCCTTTATTAACCAATAGTAATACATAGCATACAGAAAGACATCCCACATCAAACCTCAGTGGAAATATTCAACTTGATTTGATCATCTTTTCTTCTCAATCGGCTCCTTTTTTTAAAGGCCCATTTCTGAAAATTCACTAATTATCTTCAAACAAACAAACAAACAAAAAACACGAACAAAACTTAAAACAACTAACCTTTCTTCTTTCATGTGGTGATATATTGTAAGGTTAGGGAGTGGTAACCCAAACCTTTAATCCCATCACTGGGAGCCAGAGATCAGTATGGACCTCTATGAGTTCAAGACCAAACAGCCAGGCAGTGATAGAACATTCTGTTAGTTCCAGCACTTGGGAGGCACATGCAGGAGACTCTCTGTGAATTCAAGGCCAGCCTGGTCTACAAAGGAGTTCCAGGACAGCCAGGACTGTTACACAGAAAACTCTGCCTCAAAACAAAACAAACAAAAAAACAACACAACAGGCTGGGAAGATGGCTCTGTCCTCTGATATTACAAACTGCATTAAATATACAATATACCACACCAAACTTTCCCTACATTAAAACAATCAAAATAACTAGCTATCACCCAACTAGCAAGCTTATTTTGCTTGAGAAGGCCGTGACCAAGCATTTTGATGGGCCAATGTGTTAAGAGAAACATATAAAGCCGAGTGGTGGTGGCAAAGCCCTTAAATCCCAGCACTCAAGGAAGCAGAAGAAGATTGAGATCAGCTTTGTCTACAGAGTGAGTTTCAGGACAGCCAGGGATACACAGGGAAACCCTCAGGAAAATAAATGAATGAATGAATGAATGAATGAATAAATAAATAAAGGCATTTTCCTTTAAACCTGCCTTAGAGGCAGGGTACAGTAAAAACAGTCTTTGGGAATGACCCAGATCTGAAAAACAATGAACTAAAATACAGTTTGTCTAAAGATTTTACCCCATTTTCTCAATTCAAAGGTAATTAATTATCAGACTGGGAGACTGTTAAATTTAAGCATGTATTATCACCAGAAACATGTTAATGTTTCCTGTACCATTAAGTTCCACAAAAGAAAAGATTACAAATGATATGGTTAACTTAATTAGTGAAGATGCAATAAGTAAGATTTACTTATTTTCAAGTAGTACAAATTTGAATAAATGGGTATTTATTAATTTATGTTAAAGGTCTATTTCAAAATGTTCAGATGTTTTAGACTAAGAAAACATTTTTCCAAACACGCAAACTATAAAAAGTGGTTATTTCTTTTGGCCAGCCTACAAATGCCAGTTAACAGATCTTCTCAAAATACAGAAGCTTCTGGAACAACCGCCCCATCTCTCCCAAAATTTACTCCTACTTGACATAGAGCTCTTTTCTTTTACCCCAAGTACCACCACATCCATCCAATTCCAAGTCCTAGGAAATTATTCCTGGCCAATAGCAGGTAAAGTGAGAAACAAGGTGTAGCAAAATACACTTGTAATCCCAACTGCCACCCTGGGCTTCATGTCCTTGCCAGAAAGAAGAAAAGGGAAGAAGAAAAATAGGTTAAGGTAAGGAAGAGAACTCTTCTCAGAAAAAGTCAAAAGGTTTAAAAATAAAGAGATACCATCAATCAGAATCAGCAGGGTGATCCAAATCTGGCTCCCTTTAATACTGGTGCATATGTTTTCAGGCTCTGTCTGTATTATTTGAATGAAACATGGCAGTGACAACAGGCTAAACAAAAAGACAATTCAAGAGGTTAGAAGTTCTACACAAGTGAAGGCTAACAAAACCAACAATCAACTACTTCAGACTTCCTCTTGAGACAGCAGATTTAGCAAAGCCAAGTCATTGATATGCACTGTGAGTGCAATGGCTTATAGTGTAAAATTCCTGACCTGAAAGGGATGGAATCAGATCCCAACCTGTAGTCCAGGTGAAGATACAGAAAGTTATTTGTACATGCTGAGCTCAGGTTTTACAGAAAACAATGCAATCTGGAAAGAAAGTTCTCCTTTATCATGAAGTAGAGGAATCAGGGTAGCATCCTGTATCACAGGAACACTGCCCCAGCAGTATCTCTAGATTCTAGAAGAAGCGTGTTGAACACAAAATATATCAACTGGAGAACATAAGTAGTAGTGATGTGAATGTTCACTCTAAAATTCAACTTTCCTGTATGTTGAGAACTTACAGCTCAATCATTAGCAGAAAGCAGCTCTTCTGAAATGCTGAAGCATTTGCAGTTGCAGTATTGTGGTGCTCTATAATTTCGTTTTAGAGATAATATAAAAATGAGACTTGATCACTCAAGTAACATCAGCCTTATGGAAAATTACTTCTGGGAACACAAATACACTGGTGAATATTAAGATAGTACAATGAAGAATACTTTAATATTTTTTCTATAAACTCAGCACTTTAAGAGCATGAAGACTGGCGGTCAAGCAGAGCTGGGCTGCCAAGTTACTTCCACATTCATAGGTTCAGAGCCAGAGAAGGGAAATACGAGTTTCTAATGCTTGGTAGAACCAACTACCCTCATGCAAACCACTCATGACATTGAGAGGCATGCAATCCTACCCAGTTTGGCCCCAACAAAAAAGAAAATCCTCGAGGAAAAAATCGGAAGGGCTTTAGTGAAGATCCTAACTGCCATAGGGTTACAGTGACTCCAAGTAAGGGCAGGTCCAAAACCACCATCAAAACCAGCCTCTCAAGCACTTCTATTACACATGCTTCTAACTCAGAATGATCCCAGCAGCTCCCTGCTAGAAAGTGTAGATCACAATGAAGCCAGTGGTGTTGTCATCCCGTTTGGATGCAGCTGGACTGCTGCTGCTAATGATCCCACAATGGAGGGGGGAGGGGGACGATGACTCTAAAACCTGGGAAGCTTTGTGTTCTAAAACTATGTCTGCTTCAGAAATAAGGTCAACAGGTTTTGTTTTTGCCATCTGTAAAGTGAAGAAAAACATGGGAGCCTCAAAAGAAAGGATGAAGTCCCCAACTCATAAACAACTTACTTTCCAAGGCTTGCCACTCCTTTGAAAATGTGCTTGTGCTAATTAGCATATCTATACTATACCATAGTTTCTAAGAAAAAAGCATTCCTTGTCCTCTAAAACTCAGTCCTAACAAAACAGAAAAATGGTATGTATGTATATAGACAAATTCTACTACGAGAGAATGAGATTACAGGTGTGCCTAGTTTCTGCTGCCTTTTTGATAACAGCAGCTAAAACCTAAAGCTCTGAAATTCTAAAATTCTAAATTGTCTTCAGAGAGAAACCCCTCAAAAGCTGTGAAGCAAGGAACTCTCTGCCCAGAGTACTTACTGCTAACGCAGAGAGCTACCACAATCTGTCAGAAGCTAGCAGGAAAGGGTCTGGCTAATGTAACATGAAAGTTGTTCATAATCACGGCGAAACTATGCAAAAACTAATATTATTTCAGATAAAAAGATAAAAGTTAGATGCTGCTAAACTAGTTGGTCAACCAAAGTTTGGCACCTACAGAATTGATAGTCTCAACTGCTTCCTGGAATCTCATCAACTCAACTGGGAAGCAAGGAAATCACTATCGTGAAAAGGTGAGATTATAACTCCAAGATATTGCCAAGTTCTCAAAATAAAAGATACTTATCGTAAAAACCTCACATATCTCTTGTATGTGTATACATAAAGCAGTTGGTAAAGCTTTATAACGTGCGTAATAAATTTAAAAAACAAGTGCAACTTGATGACAAAGTCACTTCTGGTAGCTACCTGAAGTCTCACAAGAGCTCATGTAAAATTTTATAGAAGCAGCTCACAATCAAACAGTCTTTCACTGAAAGAATGCAAAAATGAAGGGGAGGAGGCTGAAGGGGGCCGGCCAGAATAAATTGGTTTGTCAAAATGACTGGAAAGAACATTTAAATATTCCCAAAGGTTCCCCTCATGGTTGCATGGTAGTCTGAGCCACTTCCAAGGTAATATGTGACACTGGGGTCATTACTAACTTTGGAGAAAAACTTTCTAAAGTCAAAAGTAATGACAGGCAACAGGCAATCTACACAACCTCCCTTGTAAAAATTTTTCAAAAATGGTTATGAGATGGAGGAATGAATGGCATGCCTAATGTTAACAGCCATGAAAAGAAAACTAAAACGAACACAGTAATCTTTTTGTTGAACTTGATTTTTCTCATTAGATCACTTGAATTAGACATTATAGGAGATTCGTACAGACAAGTCTACAGGTCTCCATGCAGGGACAATTCCTTTATTACCACTATCCACTTGTTAACTAGAGTGCTCTAACATCACAAACATAATCATTTCATTAATAATAGACAAACATTAACACTACCATGGGTACATAGAGTAGCTAAGTTTAGTAGCCCTTAGCTTCGGACACTTGCAGGTCAATATGTGAATTAAAATTCAAATAGCAAAGATTCAGATGAAAGGCAAGAATATATAAAATGTGTTTCCATACATAGAATACAAAGTAGATTTTCCTGAGAAGAAAGTTATGCTCTCAAATTATGATTTGAAACTGAAGATACTTTTTTATATTTATTTTCTAATAGCATATCTACTTCATAGAGCAATTTAAATCTCATTACTATGCATTTTTGCTGACGACTAACTTGATGCAGGTTTATTTTGCCCCTTCAAAATAAGGGCAAAAATCTCTCAATCTCTCTCTCTCTCTCTCACACACACACACACACACACACACCATTTAGTTTAGTTTTGCATTTGTCTACAATCATTAACTTCAGATTCTAAGTAACCTTTAAGCAGTTAACAGCCTCACATTTGTAAGACTATTAATTTTTGGAAAAATCTGTAAATATTACTCTGGAAATATCCCCCCCCCCTTAAACACAAAATGTTTGGTCAATCAGCCACCCTGTGCTATCTTCATCTGAAAAAATACAACTTTCTCTTTTCATATTGTTTAGTAAATTCTAGTAGCTTTCATTTCTGGTCTCAATTTCATTTTTAATCTGCTTTAATGTTTCAAAAGAATACTCTATCCAGTTACTGAAACAATATGATTCCAAATAATATAATGGTCATTTTAAAGGGAAAAACTAATGTAAGAAGGAAAAAAAATGGAAACCTCTAAAACGGGATGAAAACATCTCACAGAAAGAAGGCTGTCACCGTAACTGTTCCTCTAAACAGAATTTTCCTTGAGTAGGCCCCTCTGGTGTTCAATAGATGCTGCATATGCTGCAGCATACATGTTTTTAAAGGAAAACTTAAGTCTGATACTTATAAGCTCCCCACCAAAACTCTATCATCTATTTATTTGCTCTTAAGAAGATTCTCTGTGCATTTCAAATGATAAGACAAGTATCCTAACTTAATTAGGTTTAATTACAAGTAAGATTAACTCAAGGTTGATAGGGTAACCAGTCGAATAAACTAAAGAGGTATTCTCTCTCTCTCTCTCTCTCTCTCTCTCTCTCTCTCTCTCTCTCTCTCTCTCTCTCTCTCGGAAAAAACTTAACTCAGGTTGGGCCACTGGGGAGAAAGTTAGAGCAATCTTCCCGAGTAGGCTGCTCAGTGTTCGAGCAGGGGTAGCTCCCTAAACCCTTCTGGTCTGTCAGTGCCATGCAGTGAGTGCAACTTCGGCACAACAATCTAGAGCTCCCAGCACCTAGGTTCGGTCAGCTCTGTTCTCCACACACCTTCCAGCAGAGACCTATAAAGGAACTCATGCTACGCCGTCGGATACTGTGCTAACACCGAGGGTGAGAGTTCGGCTAACAGAAAAAGGATCTCGCTCGAAAAAGCAACCCAATACAACTGTGGAAACTGTGGCGTGCTGAGTGCACTTAAGGGCCTTAGGGGGAAAAGCACTTGAAAATACCTGGTGCGGGAAAAACACGAGCCGCCAGCACTGCGTTCGCTTTCGGGCTAATATTTTTTCCCCTAATCTCTAACATTCCACTCTCCGAGAGAGAGAGAGAGAGAGAGAGGGGGGGGGGGGAAGAGAAGAGACGAGTGGAAAGCATGAACCTGCGAGGCTGAGCAGACGAGGGGTTCCAGTCGCCCTCAGTGGCCAGAAGGCTATCCCGGAGCTGCCGGATGGCAGCAAGAAGAGAAATAAAAGAAAATGCAACAAGGCGCAAAGCTGCGGAGAGGGCGTGGGGAAGGGGCCCGGGCGGGAGCCGAGAGGCACCACGCGGGGCCGGCCCACGCCGGCGGCCGACGATCGAGCCTCCGCTCCCGGGGCAAACTTCGCCAAGCGGGCAGGGGGCGCGCCCGGGCCGGCCCGCGTGGAGCGGCTGGGAGCCGAGGGGGCTTCGGACACCCCGGGAACGGCGGGCTGCCTGCGGGGGAAGGGCGGGCGAGCGGGCGGCACTCACCACGGGTCGAACTCGTGGATGATGCTCTCGAAGCGGATGACGGCGAAGAGGCGCGAGCTGAAGCCGGCCAGCCAGGCCAGGAAGAGGATGGTGAAGGAGAGCAACGACTGCCAACCGGCCGGCTGCGACAAGCCCCCGGACAGCCCCGCGGGGGGCCCCGGCTTGGCCGCCGCTGCCGCCGCCGCCGCCCTGGACGCGCTCTGGGCTCCGGGCCCGTGGTGCCCGTGGCGGCTGTTCCCCAGAGCCATGAGGCCGCTCCACGGGGACGAGTTGAGGGACGACTTGTGCTTGCTCTCCGGGGCCGAGGGCTCCGCCATGTTGTGCCCCGGCGGCGGGTCTCGCTCGCTCGTCCTCCGCGGCCGCCGCCGCCTGGAGCGAGGGGTGCTGGGCGGAGACCCAGAAGAGGAGGAGGAGGAGGGCGACGGCGACGACAACGAGGAGGAGGAGGAGAAGAAGGCGGAGGAAGAGCTGGGCGCGCTCCCGCCCTCAGCACCGCGAGGCCGGGACACTGGGGGTGGAGGAGGCGGCGGCGGCGGCGGTGATCCGGAGTCTCCGCCTCGGCAGCGGCCGCGACCGCCGCGGTCTCAACCCAGAAGGCCCCTGCGCCCCACTAGCCATCCGTGTCCCCCGTGCAGCTGAGGAGGCGGCGGCGGCGGCGAGAGCCGACGGGACGAGGGCGCCAGAGGAGCAGCGGCTCCGAGCGGCAATGACATTCCCCCTTACGCCCGCCCCGCCGTGAGGAGCACAAAAGGGGAGGAGCCCCCTGGAGTCCGGGCGGAGCTCTAGCAACCTTTGACTCCGCCCCCTCGCCCAACAGGAACTGGCCCCTCCGCCTGTCACAGAGCGACAGGTCCGTTAAGGGGAGGGGCCGGGACGGAGGCATGCGCCAATAGGAGCGTGAGCGGGGTCTTGGGCGGGGCTTAGGTGGAATGGCCCGCCCTCCCTCCCCCCTCGCGGCCTCGCGCCCATTCGCCAGCGGCGGTGGCTACGATTTCATTGTCAGTTGAAAGACGCGGTTTCGCGCGCCGGCCTGTTCTGGGCCGTGAGGATGGGTGCCAGGAGGTTCGGCTTGGCTCCCCGCGTGGATCCAGACCCGAAGAGCAGGAGAAGGTCCCACGTCTCAGCCGGGTGAAGCGACACAGAGAGCACAAGCCGGCCTAGTGCTCGGCGGCCGTGACTTTTAACCCGCTCAGCGCGGAGCGCAGCCACGTGACTGGGCGCGCAGGCGCAGTGCGAGGCCCCGGGGCGCGTGGATCCAGCCGCTGAGCTGAACGTGCTTGGGTGGCCCGATCGCTGCATGCTCTTGTCCCTGTTGTGCTGCGCTGAAATCTTGGAGAGGGCAAATTCGTCTGAGCTGCATAATATATAGCAAGGCAGACAATATATATATTATTTTCCTGTTTCTTGTGTTTTCCAATTGACGAGAAATTCTTTGCAGCTAAATCATTTTGACTGCAAGAATTCATTATTTAAACCTGCCTACGTTCCATCGTAACTTTTTTCCAAATTAACTTTTCCTAAACTATATTAGCTGTTGCCCAGTTCTCACTTTTAACAAACCAACCGGCCATATACTAACTTCCTTGTCTGAGCAGTTTGCTTATTGCTCGATAACTTCTCTCCACCAACTCCCCTCTCCCCAGCACGAAAGTCAGTCAGAGCCAGGTTATGCTGTGAGAGAAGCCTCCATAGCAGGTGCAAGGGGTGTTGTAAAAAACAAGGGCTAGTTAATATTTCATTAGTGTCTAATGTACATTCACAACTGTCCATCTCCTTAGGTAACATTGGAATTGTTAAAATGTGTGTGTAAGGATTTTCCCAAGTCCTGTAAAATTGCAAAATACAAATTGAATTTCGTTGCTCATTGTCAGAGGTTAGGTAAATGAGCAAGTGTACCTAATTTGAGGTCGTTCTTTGAAACTAATAGGTCCAGCCACTCCCAATCTAACTGGGCTGGTTTCCTTACAAAAATAAATATTCTCATTAGAGAAAGAATGAAAAGCTTTTCAGAAATAGACTCCCTCACCACCAATTTCATATCCAACAATTATTAAACAACTAAATTTTAATGAGATTTATGGTAGAATATTAACCAACCCCTTTTGAACAGGAGAGATGACGTACCCTTTATTGGAGCTAGAAAAGTGCATATTAAAATGGCAGAATTTATTTTTGCCCATGTTGCATGAACCGATCTTCTGTCAACCTAAAATAACAGAATTTATCTTGTGACTTTTATTTTAGGCTGCTTGAATGTCTCTATCTTATTGCAGATGTTCCCTGTTGGTTTGGATCCTGTCTTCTTCCTCTTGGTTGTTTAATAGCTGGAGGCCCAGTCTGAAAGTGAGTAAAAACAATCATAATAAATTATAAGACACAAGTCACCTGTGTGGGACTACCCTTTCTAACTCTTCCAGTCAGTTCTAACTCTTCCACTATCTTTGTGTGTGATAGTGGCCATGTGTGTACTATGGCATGCATATGGAGGTCAAATAACATGCTTGGATACTGGTCCTCCCAGTACATCAAGTAAGCTGGCTTTGAGCTTCCAGGAATTCTCCTGTCTCTACCTCCTCCTAGGAGCACTGAGATTATAGGTACCTGCTGTCATATCCAGCCTTTTATTGGTTCTGGGAATTCAAATTCAGGTCCACTGTATGGGTAGTTCATATAAACAAGCTTACCCAAGAACACTATGGATCATTGTTTAGGAACATAAGAAAATGCAGGATCATGATGTAGCAAGCATGAATGAAGTCCTATAAAAGCATGAGGACCCACTGGGCTACAGCAGGAAGCCTGGGAGACATGAGTCCTGTCCTCATAACACTTATCAGTCAACCTCAGGAAGTGGTACCAGCCATCTCATTGTGTTGAGCACATAGTGTAAAGCATGGCAAACACTACAGGAGCAGTACCAGGGAGGGTTGGAGGGAACTATAACCTAAGAATGGGGCACTGGGGATAAGGAGCGGATCAGAAGAAGAAAGAGATCTCCCAGAGAAGCCAGGGCCCTGTGGTGGTGGGAAAATACAAGGAACCAGAAAAAGGCCAGTATAGCTGCCAAACAGATTGTAGAACAAATCAAGAGAGGTCATGCTCAGAGGTAGATTTTGCATTGTTTTAATTTGAGAGTATTGGGAGACCATAAAAGGTTTCAAGTTGATTATAGAGTGTGTTCAAAACGAGTAAGTTGATCAAGTGTGGGCTTTAAGATTCTTGGGCCCGTAGTGTGGAAAGTGCTTTGAGAGAGGACTAGCAGGAGAGTACATTAATAGACCTCATGAGAGTCCACAGGTTTTTTATCCCCAGGCCTTAGAAGCAGTTGGATATTTCATGTGCTAAATTTACAGTCTGTCAATGTAGAAAAATGGCTTCCAGTTTGTTCAAGTTCTGTGTGTGAGCCACTGTATACACAAACTCCCTGATCCTTAGGTGCCTGTCATGGCCTTGCTGAAGAGTGAACTTTTGTTTTGGCAACTGGAATTTTACCAGTATCCTTAGCAAGTTTGGTAGTTGGATTGGATATCACCCACACGTCTAGGAGGAGGGAGCATAGATTATGATTTTTCCAGGAGTCTGGTGTTAAAATTACAGAGGACTAAATCACACCAAGAAAAGAGCATCAGGGGCTGGAGAGATGGCTCAGAAGTTAAGAGTACTTCAGTTCCTAGAACCTACATAGGTATTCACAGCTATCTAGAGCTCCAGGTCCAGGGGATCTGACCGGTCTTCTGACACCTGTGTGGGCACTGCATGCATAAGGGGCACACACATTTACCAGGCACACACATAAACACAAAATAAATATTAAAAGAAAAGAACATATAAGTAATTGATAGGCATGGCTCAAATAAAATAAAAATTGTAATATGTTTTGAGAACAAAAAAAGGTCTAAGATAAGGCTCCACCCTTCCTTGACATATAAAACCAGTGTACACTTTGGCCCTGAAGAGGACAAATCAGAAGGTAAGCATATAATTAACAATGACAATATTAGGTGACTCTTGTTTTGTCCTGTCTGCCACGATGGCGGTCTGGTGACCTGCAGTCCCGAGAGCAGAGTAGTGCAAAGTGGGAAGAGCTGAGGCATGAGTTTGCACCAGCTTACACCTCCTGCCAAGATACAGTGGAAGATGGTTCCGAAGACAGCGCCAGGCACCATCCTAACTCAGTTACCCTCGGGTCCATTTGGTAAGTCACCTCATTCCCATGCCTCAGTGCTTAGGGACTTTCCCTTCCTAGTATAGTGCTGATCAGAAAGAGAATCGACACCTGAAAAGAACTTAAAGCAGTGCTGCCAGGTGCAAACGGGAGCAGCACTCAGTGTTGGTTATTAATAGAGTCAGTAAGACCATTGCCTTATGCATACAGATGGTAAGGCAGCTCAGCTTCCCAAAGATCAGGAGAAGAATCCCACCCCCTGCCAAAGCCCATCTGAATGTGGCTCTGTTTCTTCAGCCTGGAGAGTGCTTGTATCAAATAAAACCGGCATTTCCCCCTACACCTGTAAACACACACACAAGAAACACCATGTGACAGAGAACTGTTGTTTCTGGCTAGCAGTGAACACGACTTGAGAACTACCGTGAGCCTGAAAACAAACACTTTGTTCTCAGTCACCTGAGTGCAGTGCTCAGAGACACAGAGCCACGGCCATCCTAAATTACACATGGATTCCCAAGCTCAAGAGCTATAAAACAACCGTCATATTCCTAAGCGTCTAAGACTCAGGCTTATTTGTTACACAGCTATGGCAGACAGATTAGTGAGACAAAGACTGGCAAGCTTCCTCAAAACCAGGAAACCAACAAGGAAACTTCCACCCTTTGATCCCTACTGAGTCCGTTAAAGAATATCCTGAAGGACACTTGTTCCATAGACTCATTGGCAGTCCAAGAAGTGGCTCTCTCAAGCAACCAAATACACATGCTTTACTGTCCCCTTTTATAGTCAAACAACTTGGTTCTAACAGTAGGCCGTAGACTTAAATGGACAATTCTTAAAAGAAAGCATGCAAGTGGTTAACAGGTGTGTGAGAAAGAAGTTCAGGGTCACTAACAGAGAAATGTGAATCAGTGCCCTACACCGGTACCTCACCCAGTATGAATGGCTGTTAGGAAGAAAACGAGAAATGTGAATCAGTGCTCTACACCGGTACCTCACCCAGTATGAATGGCTGTTAGGAAGAAAACGAGAAGGGACGGTGAGGATATGGAGCAAAGGAGGGAATCCTGGGACAGTATTGGTAGTGGAAAGCATGACGGCAGTTCCTCACAAACCTAGAACCTACACCATCATGTGCTGGAGCACCCTGCCCTGGGCCTGTATCTAAAGAAAGTCGGTATGTACATTCCTATGTTCAATGTAGCATTATTTATGATTGCCCCAAATAGAAACAACCCAAGTGTCTGTGGTAGTGATAACTGTCGTTTCAGTGGGATCTGGAATCACCCAGGAGACAAGGTTCCAGGAACCCTGTAATGAAGTACCCAGATTAAAGTTAGCTGTTGACAATGTCCACGATCAGGGTAATTGGTGTGGCAAGACCTGCCTTAACTGGGCAGGAGACTCCCCAGTTGGGTACCTTGCACTGTATACAATGGAGGAAGTGAGGAGCAGGGCACTAGCCTTCACTGATCTTTGCTTATTGACTGAGGATGTGATGTGCTTGGCTGCTTCCAGTCCGTGTCCTCTTGCTGTCCCTGCCATGATGGACTGGACTGTCTGAGGGCCAAGAGAAACTCTTCCCTCCTTGAGTTGCTGTTGTAGGATATTTTATCACAGCAACTGAAAAGAAACTAAAAGTGTCCGTTAACTCATGAATGTACACATAAGCATATACACCAGAGTTTTATCTGCCACAAAAGAATGGAATTCTATCATTTGCAAAGCATAGTGATTATGTTAAGTGAAACAAGCCAAGCACAGAAAGAAAAGTACTGCATCATTGCAGTTGGGTGTAGAATTTAATTAAACAATTCAAAAGATTTTATATGTATGTGTATATGTGCATGCCAAGTGCCCAAGGAGGGCAGAAGAGGGTATTGGGTCCCCTGAAATGGGTAATGAATGGTTATGAGCCACCATCTAGGTGCTGGGAACTGCACCAGGTTCCTCAGCAAGAGAAGCCTGTGCTCTTAACTGTGGGGCCATCTCTCCAGCCCCACTGGGTGGAATTTCAAAAAGGAGACGCAGCTGGAGAAATGGCTCAGTAGTTAAGAGCTCAAACTGCTCTTGCATGGGTCTAGTTAGTCCTCGGCACCTACTTCAGAAGCCTAACACCACCAGAACTCTAGCTGGAGGAGATCCAGTGCCTCTGGCCTCTGCAGACACCTACCTTCGTGTACACATACTCACACATAATTTTAAAATAATGAAAATAAAAATTAAAACCACTAATTTGGAATATTAAAAATCAATCTTATGGTTCATGGGGTTGCCAGAGGCTAAAGAGTGTGATGGAGGGGAGGAAGAGAGAGGTTGATTAGTGGATGCCAAGTTAGATAAGTGTAAGATGTCCTAATGCACTATTGCACAGAGTGTGACAATAGACAGCAGCTCTGTATTGCATACTCCAAAAAGCTAGGCAGCAATTCAAATGTTTGCACTATAAGAAATGACAAATGGAGATATAGACATGCTTACCTTATTTGTATATTGCATAATGTAGACACATATTAACATATCACCCCGTTATATGCACAGGTTTTATGTATTAGTGAAAAAAAAAAAAGGAAATTGATGCTACACAAGTACATACTGAGTGCCTTGGAATGTCCTCCAGTAGGATTTAACTCAAGATTTTCCAACTATAGTCAGTGGACCTCAGTATCCTAGGATCCCTTTTCCTCAGAGTACTGGTTAACAGAATGTGAAACATCTGCTCACCAGAAGGTATTTAGTGTGGAGAGCTGCGTGTAGCCATGCCTTAAAGATGGTGCTGGCTTCCGCCCTCCACCTTCCACATGGTGAGTGCTCTCAGTGACAAACTATCCCATAATTGGCTAGGCTGAGGATCTGGCTTGCTTCTGCATACCTGGACCTATAGGTGGTGCCCACGTGGCATACTGGGGTTGCCCCCCCCCCCAGAGAGAAGATGTAGCAAGTCAATCAGTGCCCATCGTAAGTAAGTAAGTCAGAAGTCAGAAAATTACACTGTATGAAATGGAAGTTGGCACTTTAGCCTTAGCTCTTACACTTGAAAGGGCCATACCAAAGAGCAAGGGCCCAAGAGTTGAATTTCACAGTGGGCCTTATAGATAGGTCAAGTGACTGAGGGAAGTCACAGAAGCTTCCTATGTACTTGTAAACTAAACAGAGATGTGTTAGCGTAAGCTCCGCATGACTCTAAAAATACTGTTCCATGTAGTTTTATAACAGGAATCTAGAATTCAGAACAGAGACCATACCTGTCCTTTATTGTCTGATCCCATACAGTATTGGGCAGTTTCCATCTTTATGCCAAAATAGCCAAGACAATTGACTTAGAAGAGGATCCTGTTTCAAAGGTAATCTCTATGATCAACTGGTTCCATTGCTTTTAGGCTATGGCAAACTATCAAAGTAGAAGGGCATGCCCAAAGAAAGCAGCTTTCTTCCTGATAGCTGGGAAGCAGGGGTGGGTAGAGGAGAGACAGGAGAGAGGAGGTGCCTGGGACAAGACACATCCTTCAGAGATGAATCCAGTGACCTACTTCCTCCAATGAGGCCCTAGCTCCCAGTCATCCATTCAAGACAAACTCATTCACCAATCAAGTTAGCACTGCTATGATGCAGTCACTTGTCAATAGTGCCACTAACTGGAGACCAAACCTTCAATACATGATTCTGGGGGCTACTTCATACCCAAAGGCACTAGCCCTGGGCTTGGTGCATAGCAATTGATATTTATTGTTTCTACTTTGTGTGACATATAGAAAATGAATAAAATGAGTAGGTAAAGCCAATCCTTTTCTTCAAGTTGATATATTGTGATTCCCATGAGGGGACATTTCTAAAACTTTAGTATAGTGGGATTTGTACCTCCTACTGGTTAAATAAAAAGCTGATTGGCCAGAAGGCAGACAGGAAGTGTGGGCGGGGCTACCAGACTAATAAAACTCTGCAAACAGGAAGAGCAGAGCAGAGACACCAGCAGATACAGAGGAAAGAAGACAACCATGCTGCTCTGAGAAAAGGTACCATGCCACATGACTAAACAGATTAATTGAAATAGACTGAGATAAGATGAAAGAGCTGGCTAGCAATATGTCTGAGCCATAGGTCAATCAGCATGGAATTAATATAAGTCTTTGTGTGATTATTTGAGGCTGCAAGTGGGTTTGAACCTCAGGGCTAGGCCAGAAACTTTTTATTACATTTCAGTGGAAAACTCTGGCTAGGAAAGACTGGAAGGTGATGGCTTATACAACAAAGTCATTATCTAAACACTGTAAGGGATTTGAAAATGAGGAATACTCTCCAATTTATAATCTAATAGTGCTAGGGTGGGCAGATTGTTTTGTGAAGACCCACAGAGTAAGTGCTGTTAACCTTGTGGGTGCTGTTACCTAGTGCTTCGAATCAACTCTGCTATCCTAGCAAGAAAACATCCACAGAGAGCAAGCAAAGGAAGGAACCTGCCTCTTTCCCAATCAACACAGCCACACATGCAAGCCAAAGAACAGAGTAATTGCTGTGAGCTCACCAGAAACACTTTCCGGAAACAGGTGGTTTAGCCTTAGAGAACAGAGGCAAGTGGTGTCTGCAGGGTGGAGGGATGCATGAGGAAGCTACATGGGAGATGCTTGTGAATGAGACTGTGGTGAGTTCAGCATTGGTACGGTCCTACTTTCATTTCTCTTGCCACAGTCAGATACCCTGACAGCAAGCAACTGAAGGGAGAAAGGAGTTATTTTAGCTTACAACTCCCAGTTACAGTCTATTACTCTAGAGAAGCCACAGAGGCAGGAGCTTGGAGCTGCCAGTCACATCATATCCACAGTCAAGCACAGAGAAAGAAATGCATTGCATGCTTAGTGCTCAGCTAACATTGTCCAGAGCCCCAAATAAGAGAATGGTGCTGCCTACTGTTTAGTTTGTTCATCCCACATAATCACAACAATCAAGACCCCTAAGGCCAACAATCCCTCATGGAGATTCTCTCCCCAGTGATTCTAGATGGTGCCAAATTGACACCACAAGCATATTTTATCATTTTTTGCTACCATTGAATAAAAAGCACCATTCAGTTTTAGACTTCAGGACCTAACGGCCAACCAGTTTCTTCTGGAAGTTCACACTTCTGTGTCCATTATCTTGTGGCTTCCAAAGAACGAAGGCTTATCAATCAGGCAAGCATTCAGCTAAATGTGACAGAGTCAGGAGGTAGGGGCTCAGACCACAACCTCTTAGCTGGTGGGCTGTGACATGAGGTTTTATAAACTAAATATGGGGCCTCTGAAAAACAGGGCAACTGTAAGAGCTTCCTGAGCATGCAATAACATATAATTAATTCAAAATGAAACCCATAATGAATCTGAGATGTTTCTGGCTACAATTGCAGAAGCTGAGTCATATGAATTTGCTACAGCCTTGGTTCTGAAAACAAACGTGTACCCTGCTCTGTAAGGCATGTTATAACGCACAAGGCCAAAGAGCACTTCATAAAGCATCTTGACTCATATCCAGAAGAGTTGCATGTAGGGATTTACCATGTTTTTCTCTATTCACAATTATTTTTTCTGTTCTTAGGAGAACACAATAATTTATTTTAGAAAGCAAAGTCTTTCATACTATGGTCATTCTTCAGCATGTAGGATCAAGGTAGTGGGTCTAACTTGGATTGGGTTGTTTTAGAGTGTTTGATTTTACAGACTGCAGTTTGGTTTGCTGACTTGAGTTTTCCTTTAAAAAATATTAAATGAATTCTGGCTTCAGATTAGAACAGAACAGAATTTCCAGTAATTTAAGAAATGACTGTAAACATGCTTCTGTCATATATTTATGCAAAGTGGTATTGTTAGAATTGATAATAATAAAATCAAAATGTTAATCAACACTCAAAAATATTGAAGATGGTCTACATCCTGCCATATTATATACTCATCTGAGAATAATTTTGTATATAGTAATAGAGCACTTTCATTTCACTCATGAAAATTTGCTTTAATGTTTTAAAAATTTACATTTTACTTTATATTCATGAGTATTGTGCCTGTCACTTAAGTCTACCATGTGAATGCAGTGCCTGTGGAGGCCAAAAGAGGACATCAAGTTCTCTGGAACTAAAGTAATAGGTGACTGGGAGCCACTGAGTGAGTTCTGGAAATAGAACCTGTGTAGTCGAATGTTTTCCTCAGTTCCTGAATACCCAGCAGCTGCTTCCCAAATAATTGACTTGGGGACTTAGTATTACTTATAAACACAGTATTACTTATAAACACTTCAATGGTAGTTCAGGCTTATTACTAACTAGTTCTTAAACGTAGATTAACTCATAATTCTTATCTATGTTTAGCCTCGTGGCTTGGTACCTTTTCTCAGTACAGCATTCTTATCTTTTTTCCTCTGGGTGTGGTTGCCTTTCTTCTTCCCAGAATTCTCCTAGTCTGGTAGCTCCGCCCATACTTCCTGCCCAGCTACTGGCCAATTAGTGTTTTATTAAACCAGTAGGAACAGTATCCCACAGCAAACCTGAGTCTTCTGTAAGAGCAGCAAGAACTTTTAACAATTGAACCATCCCTCCACTCCTATTTTTGTTTTTAAGTATTTAAAAAATTTCTGTATGTATGTGTGTCTGTGTATAGGTATGTACACATGAGTACAGGTTTATGAGAAAGCCAAAAGAAGGCACTTGCATCCCCAGGAGTTAGAATTATCAGCTATTGTGAGATACCCAAAGCAGGTACTAGGAACTGAACTTGGATCTTCTGCAAAAAAGTGTGTGTTATTACCACTGAATTATATCTCCACTCAATAGTTTAATCTTTAACACATGCTAAAAGCATAACTATAATTGTTTTAGGATACATTTTTATGATTTATTATCAGCAAATGTTTGACTTGTATGCCTATTTTATAAACATACTGAATTAGTTACTTTTTCATTGCTGTGACAAATTACCAGACAAGCAACTTAAGAAAAGCAGGTAATGTTTGAGTTCACAGTTTAAGGTCCAGTTCACCATGATAGGGGACGTATGATGGTCAGAGAATGAGCATCTGGTCACATGGCATCCACAGTCAGGGGATAGAGACTGGTGGGTGGATGGATGGATGGACGGATGGATGCCACTGCACAGCTCATTTTGGGTCTCAGCCTACAATGATGCCACCATCCATATTTAAGCTGTGCCCTCCTTTCTCCTGTCTTAACCCAGTCTTTAAACTCCCTCACAGACATGCCCAGAGGTTATGGGTCTTATTTGATTTTAAATTCTGACAAGTTGGGCTGGAGAGATGACTCAGCTGTTAAGGGCACTGGCTGCTCTTCCAGAGGTCCTGAGTTCAAATCCCAGAACCCACATGGTGGCTCACAACCATCTGTAATGAGATCTGGCATCCTCTTCTGGTGTACAAACATACATACAGGCAAAACACTATATACATAATAAATAAATAAATCTTTAAAAAAATTCTGACAAGTTGACCCTCAATGGTAACTAACACACACACACACACACATACACACATCATTATCATCATCATCACTCATCACTCATAGGTCAAAAGAGGTGTAAGTAGAAGTCTGGGAAGTCTTTGCTTAAACAAAGTGGTCTATTCCCTCTCATAACATGAGCCAGTGTAGCTGTTGGTTGCTGGTGCTGTCGTGGTTGCTCAGCGATGCCCTGGAGGCTTTGTACCTTTGCTGTATGTACTGGACTGCACATCCTTAATTCCTCTCTGGCACCTTCCCTGTGTAGGAAAAACTGAGACCTTCTCCTCCCAGGGCCCTGTCTCTAGTTCTCCATCAGTGAGAAAAGTCCTGAAAAACAGATAAGACAAAGAGGAGGTGTCAAAGAAAAACAGATAAGACAAAGAGGAGGTGTCGAAGAGTCGGGAAGAGCAGGCCAGTTACCCTTCATGGAGCCGCCCTTTTGTACTTTTGGCCTCCTGGCTGCTGTATCTGGTTCCCTCTTCTTCCCCGCCTTTCCTCTCCTCTTCTTCCCATGGCCCAACTCAGTCTGCTCATGTCCACTCTGGACTCTCCCAGATATCTTGTCCCTACCTCTACCTGTGTGCGCTCCCTTTTAGCTACAAAACCTTTCTTCTCCACCACTTGAAAAAACAAAAACAAAAAAAACCCAAAAAAACATAGTTCTTTAGGGCTGGTGAGAGAACCAGTTTAGGAGTTTGTAGGAGCTTCTGGAGATGGTTGACAATTGAACAATTTTTATAGAACACTTGAGAGCCACTCCCTTCAGCCCTTCGGGCTACAGTGTTCCGTCTTTCCCTGACCCTGAGCTCTAGGCAGCAATTTCCCCGATCTTTATTCCCTCTTGTCTTCCAACATTCATGGAAGTAATCATTCCTGTATTAAAGCCTTGCTTTCTGAAGCCCTCAGAATAGCTCTGTTTTCCCTAGTGTACACAGTAATACACACTTAACTCCCTAATGCACTGGCATTGTAAGAGAGCGCTGTGGCTGAAGACAGATGTACAATTACCATCTAAGGCAAAAAATTAGCAGCTAGGTAGGGGAGGGACTATCACATATGTCCTTTTTTTTTTTGCTTTTCTTTCTTTAAGGAAAACACATTTTTTTTTTCAACATTATTTCAGCAGACTTTCTCGTAGGTCTCACAGGCACTAACTATCATTTCCCACAAGTGTGCTGACTCTGTATCACCGCAGGCTAGAGCTGTTTCTTCAGGCATGCCTGGCCTTGCTGACAGTGGCAGCCCTGATTCTGTAACTCTGATTGGCCCGACTCAGATAATGCACCAACTCCTGACCTAGGACCTTCGCCAAGATGAGAAACACTCATTGGTTTAAGTCCCTCTGGATCCTGATCTGAACAGAACTTTAGTTGTGAGAAACCTGAAGCTCTCTGTTGTATGTAAAATTTGAGGAATGTATATTTTATGTATATACAGATTTCCTTTTTCATTTATGACTTGATTAGACTTGATATGAGCCCAGAGCAGAGATTGGCAAAGTACTTCTGTAAAAGGCCAGATGGTGAATATTTAGGCCTTGTCAGTGAGCTCTGTGGTTCAAGCACTCAACTTTGGTACCCTGAAGCTAAAGCAGCCCTAGCCGATATAAATGAGTGCTTGGCTCTGCTCCATAAAACCTGATTTGCTGTTAGTAGAACCGCCCCTGGGTTCATGGGTTGAAATGTTGATCTCCAGCTGTGCACTTGTGTTTGGGAGTTTAGGAAACCTGAGTTGAAGCGGTCTAGTTGGAAGTAAGTCGTGGAGGGTATCTTTGGAGCTGGCTCTTGCTCAAGCCCCACTAAGCTCTCTTTCTGCCCTTCCCTGTCTCTTGTCCTGCAGGAGGTGAATAGGCTTGAGTACCACACAAAAGCAGTTTAAGAAAGGAAATCCAGATTAATTCAAGGGGATACATCTCATCAGGAAGGCGAGAGCATGGGAGGCTGCCTTCAGGAAGCAAAAGTTGCACAGGAAGTAGAACCTGACTATAAAACCTTAAAGCCACCTTTCAGTGACCTCCGGCAAGGCTCCAACTCCTAAAGATTCTACAGCCTTCCCAATCAGCACCACTGTCTGGTGACCAGGTATGCAAACATGAGCCCATGAAGGACATTTCACATTCAGACCACAACCAGCCTCCTCTACCACATGCTCCTGCCACCTAGATATTCAGCCTGGTGGAAGTTCAATGCCCGGGAGCCAGCCAGTCATAGACCAATGCCTCTGCAGCTGTGAGCCCAAATAAATCATTCCTCCTTCATGTTTTTCCTTTGGTTGTAGCTGCAGGAAGCTAAGCAATATGTTACTGAAGCAGGTAACAAGTCATGACTGGAATGAAGGTGGCTGCTCACCAACCCCTCAACTGTAGATAGCATTTGTCACCCCAAAGTGATGTAAATAAACATAAAAAAATGAACCCTTTTAGCCCCTGTGGTGATATATTGTATATCTAATAAAGTATGCCTGAAAATCTGAGGACAGAGCTACTCATAGAGTTAGCTATAAAAAGAGGTCAGGAAGTGGTGACACACACCTTTAATTTCAGCACTCAGAGGCAGAGGCAGAAATCTGTCAGGATCTTTGTGAGTTCAAGGCCAAACAGAGCCAGGCAGTGGTGGCACACACCTTCATTCCAGCACTTGGGATTCCACGCCTCTCCTCCCAATACTGGGGAAACACACTGGACTTTAATCCTAACACTAGGAGAGTTGAACCAGGAAGTGAATTAGCTGGGTGGAGAAAGAAAGATAAGGTGGGAGGGGGCAGGAGTGCAGCTTTTTTTTTTTTTTTTTTTAAACTTATTTCTGTGCAAGAGAAAATAGATTCGTGGTAAAGGTTCTGCTCCCACTTGGAAGCTGACTCCCAGCCCTCTTCGTCCTCTTCCTCATAGATGATTGCTTTCATTTTTTCCTTTTTTATATTTTTAACATTCTTCTTGTACAGGTGAACATATTCTTTTTCAATTCTTTCTCAGTGCTGTAAACATTTCTGTCTGTCGTGATTTTTCCCCTCTAAACATTTATTCTCAAGGGCTTCCCACATTGACTTTTTCATCTCTTTTTATGGTTCCATAGTATTTGTGCTGGCTAGCTTTATGTCAGCTTGACACAGGCTAGAGTCATTTGAGAGATAGGACCCTCAGTGGAGAAAATGTCTCCATAAGATCCAGCTGTAAGTCATTTTCTTAATTAGTGATTGATGGGGGAGGGCCCAGTCCATTTTTAATGGGGTCATCCCTGAGCTGGTTGAATTCCATTAGAAAGCAGGCTGAGTAAGCCATGGGGAGCAAGCCAGTAAGCAGCACCCCTTCATGGCCTCTGCATCAGCTCCTGCTTCCAGGATCCTGCCCTGACTTTCTTCTATGATGTGGAAGTATAATCTAAATAAACCCTTTCTTCCCTGATTTGCTCTTCAATGGTGTTTTATCACAGCAATAGTAACCCTGAATAAGACAAAATTCTACAGGATATGCTGTAGTTAATCAAATAACTCACTCATTGGTGAACATTGGCTATTTCAAGACTTATATGATGACAAATAAGGGTATATTTAATAAGCATCAGCAGAAATAATTTTTACCATGAGTGAAATTTGGTGCAAGTATGTCCATCTGTAATTTCTGCAGATAAATTCTTCTCCATATGAGCTTGTAATTATTGAGTTTACAAAATGTGTGAGAAGCCCATGTCCCAGGGTTCACTCAGAGTGTGTTAACAAACTGTTGATGCTCTGCCAACAGATGACATGGAAACTCGTGGTTGTAATTTGCATTTCCTCTGAGTGAGGCTGAGGGTACTTATTTAACATTTAAGGCAGTCTTTACACACTCTCAATGAGGCAGAATTACCATCCCTGATTGTATATTCTTTAGCATAATTATTGGAATAGTATGTGCCAATGTTATGGAAACTGTTAACATGTATAGTTTTATTTGCTAGTTGCTCGGCAAATGAGGTCATCTATATAAAATTCACTCAAATACGTCCTTTTAAAAAAATGTACTCTTCTAATGTTCAATTTAGCATATCCTTAGATTATTCTAGATCATGTATTTTATAAAATTACTTTTGAAGTCATGAAGGGATTTTCTTTATGGTGCGTTAAGAAAGATATTTTCTGAGGATAAAGTAACTGTCAGCAACACTCCTTCTGGTAGAAGCATGATGGTCTTGTTTATTGTGATAGAGTGAACATTTGTGCCTTCCTGATGCCCAGCCAAACTGTGTGTGTGTGTGTGTGTGTGTGTGTGTGTGTGTGTGTGTGTAGGGGGGTTTTTCGTTTGTTTGTTTGTTTGCTGAGAGTTTTATGAAAAAATTCATTCCAAAAGTCTGCTTCCTCTTTTGAATCTCCCTGCTCCCTGACACCCTTCTCTCCCTGTGTTCATGTGGGCTTGTGCATACTCTGTGTGTGTTAAGGTCAAGGGACAGTCTCAGATTTTGTTCCTCTTCTGTCTTCATTTTATCTTCTTGTTCACTATGGGGTATGCCAGTCAGATTAGCAGGCTCACAGCTCCAGGACCCTTCTGACTTCCCTTCCCATCTCCCTATAAGAGTGCTGGCATTATAGATGCACACTTCTGCATTCAGCTGTATGTGAGTCCCGAGAATCCAAACTTGGGTCCTCATATTTATGCTACAAACACTTGACCGACAAAGCCACCTACCTCCCCATACTGTGCTCAAGCATTTCAACCAGTGGTTAAAGTGCTCAGATACAGCGTGATCACTGAGGCTCGCTCTTTGTTTTTTCTTTTCTTTTTCTTTTTTTTTTTTTAAAAAAAAAAACTTTATTTATTTACTTATTTATTTGCCTTGGTGTTTGCCTGGAACTGGAACTACAGACAGTTGTTAGCTGCCATGTGGGTGCTGGGAATCGAACCCGGGTCCTCTGGAAGAGCAGAGGATGCTCTTAACCACTGAGCCATCTCTCCAGCCCTTGTACTTGCTTTTCAAACCAATCCAAGCAATCCTAAAATGAGTAACTGCATTCAGTTTATAACAAAATTGATTAAGTTATGTTCTTCGGTGGTGACCATGAAATAAGCCAGAGTGATGTTTTGAGCAGAAGTTTATAAAATGTGAAATTTACAGAGTATGAAGATGGCACCCCCACAGGTCTCAGGCAACAAGGAGTGTTTTGGGGTTAATGAGAACATTTAATAGATTCAATGCTACAACATCAGACATTAAAAAAAACTCCTTTCCTTCCTGCTTCCTATTATAGATTGTTATCACAAATGTTTAATTTTAAATTTAGGCACAATAAATATTATACTGAAGAAATGTATTCCATTTAATAATTACACAGAACAAATTCATTTACTAAGGAATTAGAAGGGATTTTGTTGGTTATTAAATTAGTGACACAATGAAGAATGGGAGGCCACATTAAGTAGAAGTTATAAAATAGAAAACCACATTATAATTTTGATAATAAAAACAAAATTAAAAGAAGCTAAAGGCAGTTATTAATTACAAAAGTCTGAACTGTCCCAGCATTGTAAACACACTTATGATTGGGGTGTTTTGTGGAACTCTTGTCAAATAACGGAGTTCTGTTTGAGTTGCTGGGAAGTGGAATTATGGGAAAGATGCACAGAAGAGTGAGAGGCACACAAGGCCCTCTCTGCAGCTGCACAGCCAGACCATGCAGGAGACAGGAAGTTATCCTAGGATACAGCAACTCTCTGGGAGATGCAGAAGGATCAGAAGTTGGCTCTGTTTTCCGCTGTGGTTCCTGCTGTGGATACTTCTCCTACCTTCTCCCCACCCATTTCTCCTAAGCTCTTTAAAAATCATTATTGCTATTATTATTTTTTTATTACTAGGGGAGAGCATTGTATACCATGGCACATGTGGGGGTCAGAGGACAACTTCCATGCTTTTTCTTTTCCCTTGGATCCAGGATAGAACTCAGGTTGTCAGGCTCATAAGGCAAACACTTTTACCCACTCAGCCATCTCCATGGTCTTCTCCTAGTTTCTTTGCTGATGCATCTTCACAGTTTCCACAAAGTTGTGGATTCTGTTTACTGAAAGCCCCTCATTTCTCATGAAATTTTTCAGCATCTGTCTTATATCAGTTTCCTTAGATATAACTCTTAAATTTAAAGGGATTTTTTTAGATGATTTATGAAGAAAATTTTCTCAGAGAAAAAAAAATCAGAAAGACAAAGTGAAGATCTAAGTAAGTAGCCAAACCATGATATAGTTGCATCTCAGAAATGCAGAACTCTAGCTCAGTCTTCTCAAATGCATAGAGTAGACACAGGAGCTGGGGCATTCCTACTCACACAGCTGTCAGTCACTGGTTAAGTGACGAGGCATACATAGCTTCTAGATTCTTCCAGTACTGAGGTTGCAGGAAGGAAAAGGTCTACGGAAGGGTAGACACAAACAGTAGAGAGAAACCTGAAGGTTTTGGTTGCAGGTGATGTCCTTGGAGTCAAGTGTCATGTAGACTGAAGCTCTCAAGGACAGGTCTGAAGAGGTCACAAAGTGTTTGTTGTGGAATATCTGTATATTACAAAGATGTATTGCTGTGACTGGCGTAATAAAAAGCTCAATGGTCAATAGCCAGGCAGGAGAGAAAGGTGGGACTTCCAGGCAGTGCAAGAACTCTGGGAAGAAGAAGGAGGGGTTTCCAGCTGGATGTAGAGGAGACAGGACTGTAGGAGGAGAGGTAAAAGCCACAAACCATGTGACAGCATGTAGCTTAATAGAAATGTGTTAATTTATAAGAACTAGTTAGAAGCAAGCCTAAGCTAAGGCCAAACTTTCATAAATAATAAAAGTCTCCATGTTATTATTTGGAAGCTGTCGACCTATGAAAAAGCTTACTATATTTGGTTCCCAGTGTGGGACACAAATATCCAAACATAGGGCCTACAAAAGCTAAGGAAAATTCTGGACAAAGAGCTGAATTTGGATTTCTAGCCCTGTAGTCACTCAGATGAGTACAGAGATGCAGCTCCCGGCTGCTGCTGCATGTGGGTTGAAGCCAGCCACCAGCACCATGTGCTAAGCTGAACAGCACAGCAGCTGACACAGCAGTGTAAGATTTGTCTCATATGGTCAGAGAACACTGGAGTGCTTAATAAAACCAGATCCAGACACCACAAAAACCTCTAAGAAGGTACAGTATGTTTAAAAATGTGCTTAAGAGGGAGGGAGAGAGAGAGAAAGAGAGAGAGAGAGAGAGAGAGAGAGAGAGAGAGAGAGAGAGAGAGAGAGAGAGAGAGTCAGTCATAACAACAGCTTTAAAATAATAAAGTATTTAAAGGGAGGTAAAATACGATTTTTTTTAAAAAAATAAGGCCACATGAAGATGGAATACACTGGGCATTTGAATCCTGTATGTTGCTTTGTTGACTTTGAATTTTTTTAATGCTGATGAATAGAAAATAATAGCTGATGAGAGACATTGGGTTATGGAAGTGACTGATGAATTAAACCAGCTTATATACATTAAAGATGTCTTCTTGGTTTCAGAATGGAAGCCAAGAAATATGTTGCATTGGGTCATGTTTTTGTTTGAACAGTAAATGTAAAGCTATGGGTTTCTTCAAAGTTAATAGAGATCATATTTGACTGATGGGAGAACCTTCTGAAAATTTTCGCTGCAGTCTTGAGGGAAAAGACAAGAAAAAATACAGACAGGATGTAAAAGTGATCCCTCAATATGGGAACAACTCTGAGACTGCATGAGACATGATAAATCTTGTAGGCTACAGAGTCCTAATAACTTATTATTACATATTCTCCTTTCATATTGCATGGATAGAGATTTATATTACAATTTGGTTATATAGTTCCAAACAAACTTGTCTGCTCAAACATAAAACAAAAAAATCATCTTTAACTAACTTGTGCACACCACACATTCCATTCTTGTTGTTAATGCAGATATATGTTAGTTATAAAAGTGTGTGTGTGTCTATAGAAAAAAAAGGACAAGATATCATTAAAGACACATAGTCCAGAGGATCCAACTCAGAATGCCTGTTACAGTTTCCTCAAATTTTTGCATCCAGAATATCTTCAATGCTGCTAGTTGAGATGGTCCAGCCTTACAGACTCTTCTCACCAGAACTTAAGACCTGCACTTTCCCATTATACAGAGACCAGACGACAAATGATTCAGCTAGCTCTCCTTTTCTCAGGGTTTCCTAAAGATTCTGTCACCCCCATACAACATAAAACAGTCTAGAGAATATAATGTCTACATCCCCAAAAGGTGGGGTGGGCGGTTTTTGGTCATTCAATGGATTATGGATGTTTGTCATCATTTAGAGGGATTGGTTACAAGTTGTTATTGGTCATGGTTAGAAAAAAAAAAGCGAAACAAAGGAGATTAGATTCAAAGATCTTTTTCTGAAGGGGAAAAGAGGTAATATAGTATAGAAATGATGGGATAAAAGGGTGGATTGTTGAGTCTACTTTTGAATAACCACTAGCTTCAAATGTTTAACATTTGTAGGGATTTTTTATATTGATACAAATTTAAGGTTATTTTTGTTATAGTGTATGTCTGTTTTTACTCTTTTAAGGTATTGTACCTATACAACTCATTTTAAAATATAATGTATAATTAAGAAATACATGTTAGTAGTTAGTCATCTATAATAATCAAACTTGTAGTCATGTTAGGTATGTTTTCAGAGTCAAATAGAGATAAATTTTAAATAGATAGATGGTCTTCAAATACTTCAAAGACTTTCAGAATATGGCATTTAATGTTTTAATAACATAAGGCTTTTTATGACTGTGAGACACATCTGCTCCTGGCAGCTCCAATTTACTTAAAAAAAAGGACATTGAAAATTCTTCATATAAAGGTTGCTTACAATGTGGCAAAATTAGTCACTAGGAAAGAAAATGCTCTCACCTGGACTCTGACAGTATGCTGTCCAAACTGCACAAACAGGGCACAAAAGAAAGTTATGGCCTAACTTTGATATGACAAACTAGGAAAACCTTTCAAAACTCCTGTTGGCCAAAGATGGATGCCCTATTGTAGAGGAACCTTGGGTGAGTGTTCAAGCAGATAGATGTGTCTGTCATTTCTATAGTTTTGGAAACTGTTTACTGTAGCGGGAAATCAGAAACTATACATGTAAACGATCGCGTCAAAAGACTAGAGACGAGTGAGGCGTAGTTAACTAGAAAAGATCCCAAAAATAGACCTCCGAACAAAAAGACCAAGACAAAAAGCCGGCATTCTCTCACGAGAGTTCCCGACCAGTTGCGTGAGTTTTCAAACTGATGACGCAGCTTCTGGGGTGCGCAGTTCAGGCCAGCGGCGCGAGAGTTCAGATGTGCGACATAAAGAGTTTTCCTTAAAAACGCTCCGGCGCGCTACAACCTTATCCCTTCATTTTCTCTTAAAACCTTCTCTATTTTATAAGTGATTTTCACAAAATAAACCCCATTTAAAACATATCTCACGACAAGTTTTTACCGCAATAGTTTACATTGTATATCTTGTTTAATCAGGTACTATTACATCCTTCCTAGGTCTGTGATGGTGTCGAAAATTAGATAGTTGTAGTTATAGTTTTCTGTAGTTTTGATAGAAAGTAAATCAGAAATATAACTTTGGACTCACTAAGATAGGATAGATAATGGAGTATTTTGTCTGAATTTGCCAAGTACTAATAGACTGGACATTAGTGAATGTATTTACTTGATTATTCTTATTAGATATAGTTTTATTGTGTTGATGTCAAAAACCCTTTCTTTTTATTTAGACAAAAAGGATGAAATGTTGTGGGATATTTGTACACTGTGAAGATGTATTACTGTGATTTGTGTAATAAAAATCTGAATGGTCAATAGCTAGGCAGGAGAGATATATGGGACTTCTGGGCAGAGAAGGAATGTTGTGAAGAATAAGGTGGAGTTGCCAGCTGGATGCAGAAGAGGCAGGACATGTAGGAGGAGAGATAAAAGCCCAAGCCACGTGACAGCATATAGATTAATACAAATGGGTTAGTTAAGTTATAACGGCTATTTAGAAACAAGCCTAAGCTAAAGCCAAGCTTTTATAATTCATAAAAAGTCTCCATGTCATTATTTGGGAGCTGGGGGCTTATGAAAAAGCTTACCATAGCTCTTCTGTGTAAGATGCTTCCAATTGACTGGCCAGGGCTTTTGTATTCTACCCAGACAAAACAAAACGAAACTTGGATATGCAGACAGTTATTCAAGTGCTGCATTTGGTAGATTCTGTGCCATTTGGGTTTTGTGAGCAGCAGCATCAACAGCAGGGACAGGAGGTGAAGGTGCTGGAGGAGGAGGAGCAAGAGGAGCTTGAGGAGCAGAAGCAAGAACAGGAAGAGAAGGAACTATAGTAAGAGGAGCAAGAGAAGGATGAGGAGCAGGAGGGAGCAGGAGGGGCAGGCAGAGGAGGCTGGTGCTGCAGCAGGTGGTTTGCTTCAGTGCTCCACTTCTTAGGAAGGCCTCGGGCATTGAAACGCTCAGCTTGCGAGTGTTATATAGAAGTCAGGGTTCCTTAGCCCTTGACATGAGCTGGTATCTCAGACCCCAACAGGCTTGATATTGAGATTTCGCACTCCTTGTGTGTTTGGAGTATCTGAGATCCTTTCCCCAAAAGCATGGCAGCAATCTGGAATTCTTGGTTCCTTGCAACCTTTGGTTCTTCTTCAGCCTCCACTCACTATCTTTTCTACTTCTACCCTTGACTCTACTCTGACTGACTGTTCAGCCGACTTTTTTTTTAACTTCCAGGCAGCCAACTTCCTCACTCCTTTTGTAGTCTGCCCAGCTGACCCACTCAACTCTGTCCATTTGTTCGGCAGCCTTTAGGCCCTTGTCTGACTTTCTGTGTGTACAGCTTGACCTGCAGGCTCTACACCTCTTGCTGTGTAGCTGTTCTACTGCTTCTGCTGCTTCTTTGTCCATGTTACCTCCTCAGCTCACACGTCTGAAAGTGGTCATCAAATGTCCACTTGAGACGAGCCTTTTGATGGACCTAAAGCATGAGAGAGTATCTCCAGTGTGAGCCTGAGCAACGTGTCTCTATAGCCAGAGGAGGACACTCCCATACAAATGAGGTGAGTGTTTGGATCACTCACAGCCTTGGCTCAGTAGTGTCAGTCCCTCTGGTAGGCCACTAAGGAAATGCCCCTCTTATGGCTTAGATGAAAATGGTTGCTAGGAACTCAGGTCCTCATGCTAGTGCAAAAAGCACTCTTACCCAGTGAGCCATTTCTGCAGAACCTCTATTGGCTTCTTGATCTTGAATCCCTAACTATTAGCAGCAGACTTCTGCTGTATAAACTACTTGCTGTGGCCAACTGGTGTGCTGAGCACACATCACACCCCAGTGATTAATGCATTTTTTTATGGTTTTATTTAAACACAAATAAAACATACACATAAGCCATCTACTCATTTTCTTTGCTGTGTAGCTTGGCATTGGGATTGGTGACCCTAATGGCCAGCTGTGCTCCTCTTTCTAAGATGGCTTTTCAGTTCTTAGAAGAAATGTTATGAGAAATTTCAACATAATCAAATTTGCTGCACATCAGCAGCACTTCCAACTCCTTGACACTGTGAACCAGAAGATTCCAGAAGTGCACATGCTTGGTTTTCTTGTTGCTTCCATAACCAATGTTGGGAATTAGATTCTGCCTCTTGAATGTTCTCTGTATCCTGTTGTTAATACCTCTGGGTTTCAGCCAGTTTTGCTTAATTTTGACATATTGGTCTGACTGATGAACTTTTCAGTCCTCTTTTTGATGATATTGGGCTTCACCAGAGGCTGGAGGGTAGCCATGATGCTGCAGAAGGGATGGCAGCCACCTCTTAGGTAGTGCTGAGGAAGAAGGAAGGACACTGATTAATATGTTTTTTAAAAGGTGACTTTCTCTAATAATTCATATTTTTTAAAATTGAAACTAAATCTAAGAAATTTACTGGACATATATTTCACTCAGTGAAGAAACTTAGGAACATGAAAAGGATACTGAATCTCTGATACTTAAGGCTTATTAGTATAAATAATATATTTTATTCTTATGTATATATTGTCCATGAGTTTGAAGATCACAATGATGACATTTTTAGCTTAGAGATCTAATTCAACCCTTTAAAATAAAGATTTTATTTAATTTTAATTACTTGTATTTGTGTGTGTGTGTGTGTGTGTGTGTGTGTGTGTGTGTGTGTGTGTGTGTAGAGGGGGAGATATGTGCACATATGTGAAGGTACACATTGAGGCCAGAAGAGGGCATCAGATTCTCTGGAGCTACTAGACATGGGCTATAGGAACCAAACTGTCCTCTGGCAGAGCATCAAGTGCTCCTCACCATAAGCCATCTCTTCAGCTTTCATCCCTATTTTAAAAATAACTGAGTAGTCTCTGCTAGTTGGGGTTTTCTAGAATAGTAGAACTTATAGAATGAATCTCACCCCTCTCATTATGAGTGACATATAAGCTGTGGTCCAGCTAATCCAACAATGATTGGCGATGAGTGGAAAGTGCAAGAATGCAGTAGTGCTCAATCCATGAAGCTGAATGTTTCAAATGGTCTTTAGTATATGTTGAGATCCCAAAGAAGTAGGCTGTAAATCCAGTGAAGGAATGGATGTGCTATCAAGGTAAGAGTATTCCATTGGTGTGATAAAACACCATGGCCAAGGCACACATAGAAGGGTAGGTTTATTTGGTGGCATGTGAGCCGCTGAGGGCTCACATCTTGAACTGCAACCTGGATGCAGGGATACTGAACTTGAAATGATGAGAGTCTTTAAATTCTCAAAAAACACTCCCAATTTCCTCTAACAAGGCCACCATCCTCAATCTCCCAAATAGTGCCATCAAATGGGGACAAAGTGCTTAAATGACCCAGAGTATGGGAAATGGGCATCTTATTCAAACCATCAGAATTATATAGGAATAAATAATGATTATAAATAGCCTCCAGAGTCCATTTATCATACGGACTACCAGAGATATAATTCTTTATACATTAACTTTTTAAAGAGGAAAGGTTTTTTTTTTTTGTTTTTGTTTTTGTTTTTTTGCTTACTGAAACAAGTTATTCTCTCTCTCTCTCTCTCTCTCTCTCTCTCTCTCTCTCTCTCTCTCTCTCTCTCTTTTCTATTGTAGTTTGGTGGATGAGTAGATTGTAATTTTGTTGGGCTCAGCTAATATTAGTTGGACTCAGCTTTAAGAATGAAAAGGGCTCAAGTCTTTTTCAAATGTCTCTCTGTTTCCTTCTGTTTGTTACTTGGGCCTGTTTTTCTGAACAGACAATAGCTTGAGATCCAAATAGAACCCTACAAACAGATCCACTTACTTATTTAATTTTTATGTATGTATATGCTTGTAGGAGTTTATATATGCCATATGCATAGAGGGTCTGCAGAGGCCAGAGAACAATGTCAGTTCTCCTGGAACTGGAGTTACAGATAGCAAAGAACCTGGATATAGAATCCTATTCTAGGAGAATGGTAAATTTAAAATAATTTAACCTATGAGAAATATCACTCATGCTCCCTGGTTATCACAATACAGTTAATAATGTGCAGTTTCTAAAGCTCCATGAAACAAATTTATGAGTCAAAAGTGAAAATGAATTTTAATGTTTTACACATTCTCTTTCTTTAAAATAAGAAAACACTATTAATTACAAGTTATATATTTATTAGGGCCAGTATACCTCCTCTGAAGACTATCTGCTTTAGTTATATGCAAGGCTTTGGTTAAATGAGAGAAAAAAGATATATTCTGGTTGTAAATCTGTCGTTTTGGGAAGATGTTAATTATATTAGGGCTTCAGTGATTAGGCACAGAAACCCAGCTCTATTTACCTACTTGTGGATTCCACTGTGAGGCAAAGGAGGGCTCTAAATGCACGAATGTGGGTTTCAGAGCTAGTGAAGAATTCAGTGCCAGCTGCAGACAGAGGGCTGTGGGGAAGCTCGTGAACGCTCCGGGGAGGAAAGAACCCCGTCTAAACTTAGGGGATACCTGTTGTAATGCAGTCTAGACAGAAGTGGGCATTTTGCTTTTGACCTAACTTAATTCTACCCAAAATCTCATTTATCGATGGACTGAGCAAAAAGAGAATCTATGAGTTCACTGTAACAAAAATCTCACTGAATCTTAGAAGCAGATTGATCAGAGGATCAAAACACATCATCAGATAGATGATTTCTCCGTCAAAACCATCCATGAATGTCTCAGATGACCTTCAGTATACGTTGGCATTTACCTCTTGCTGTCTCTGTTCCCACACAGTGGCTACCATGTCTGCTGCTGTTTCATCTCAGGTTCAGATGAGGAGGTCATCTTTTTATTAAGGATCCCATCTTCCTCATTGCATTGGTTGGCTCTATGCAGGACTGTGCATCTATCCTTAGATCCATCCCTGTAGCTGTAATAATTAGCTTAGTCTCAACTCCTGTTCATTTTCTGTTTAGAACTCTAGTGGCATCCCACTTGGAGCCTGTTGTGAATGGGGAAGGGATTTGAAATACAGTTAATTAACAACAGTATGAATACTAGATTCTGCAACAAAATATATTTATAGAATGTATGTACATCATATTTAACCTTAAGTATTGTACTTGAGATACATTTTAGCTATTTTAAAGTTATATATGATTTATAGGACTCTGGTAATAAATTATTCTAAGAAAATGTCCTAGGCAGAAGTAGCTCAGTGGATAGAGTGCTGGCCTTGCATGTACAAAGCCCTGGGTTCAGTCCTCAGCATAACCAAGTATGGTGAGGGCACACCTATAATGTCAGCAGCAAGGAGATGATAGAAGGAGGATCAGAAGTTCAAGGTCATTAATGGACATGTAGTACCTTAGTTAGGGGTTCTATTGCCATGATGAGATACTCTATCTCTTACAAAGAAAATACATTTAATTGGTGTGGCTTACATTTTCAGAGGTTTAATCCATTATCATCATGGTGGTATACAGGCAGACATGATGCTGGAGAAGAGGCTGAAAGTCCTACATCTTGACCCTTAGGCAACAGGAAGTGAACCGAGACACTGGGCGTGGCTTGAGCATATATGAAACTTCAAAGTGCACCCCTTCAGTGACACATTTTCTCCAACAAGGCTATACCTACTCAGACAGAGCCACACCTCCTAATAGTGTCACTCCCTAAGAGCTTATGAGAGCCACTAACAAGTTGGAGACCAGCCTGTCTAGAAAAAGAAAAGTCCTTCACTTACTGTGATAGTTCAGCTGTCACTCAAGCCTCTACACTTTTGTGTGGTGTCATGCTGATTATAAGAGCTATCAAGCATTGAACATCTTGTATTTTCAACTGTTAACTGTGCCAGGAAAATGTGAACATCCATACCTTAAATATGAAGAAATGGACCCAGTGGGGGTGCTCATAGGCAACAGTGTTTGCTGACAATCCTAACGACCTAAGATAGAATAAACTCCAAATCATCGTCCTCTGACCTCAACACAGCTTCCACAGCACATGTGCATGCATGCTCCCACACACAAATAAGTAAATAAATGTAATAAAAATTTTAATAAATGCAATGATGTTCTCAGAGATCAAATGACCTTTGCACAAACACATAGAGAACCCAGAGACACTCATAGCATATATTAATTGAACAATTTATTTTTTAAAAAGCCTTTTAAGCTAAAGCTTTAACATGTGGGTTTTTTTTGTTTTGTTTTGTTTTGTTTTTTTTCACTGCTGACTCACATCCCAGTGGGTTTAATGAGGATTTGGGCTCCACAGGAACATACTGTGGCTGAGGGAGGTTCTGCATTCTTAAGGCTACTTCATCTGGACCAATGACCTCAGTCATAATGACAGAAGAAGGGAGAGCAGCAAAGTCACATGCTGGCTTTTGCTAGGCAGGTACCTGGATGCTCTATAAACTCAGCCCATCAGTGACTTACTCTCCTTCCAGTCATGGCAAGAGCAGTCTCATGGTCTCCACTGTCATGGTGGGACCTAGGAGACAGGAGACAACATTGTGACATCCAGCGGCAACAGGATTCCTGTCACAGAGCCCATCTTACAGCTATCAAATGGAGATGCTGTCTAGTAGATCCACATTTCTACTTTCCACTCTTTGGGGGCAGGGCAGCTATATTTTATTTATTTAAAAAAGCTTTTTTCAGCTTTTATTACATTTTAATTTAGTTATGTATTAATGTGTGGTGGGCATAGTTATCCTCAACCCCATTCACATGTGTATGGCAGTCAGAGGACGGTTTTCTGGAGCTCGTTCGTTCTTTCTACCATGCGGGTCCTGAGGATTAAGCACTTTTACCTGCTATCACACTGGCTCCAAAAGCAAAACTTCTTAAACTATGGGTCACAGTCCTATGCTGGGCCACATAACTGAAGAAGGTTGGCAGTAGTAGAAGATTTCTGAATACTGCGTATATATACATATAACTACACATATATATATTACTACACAAGATCAAATGAAGAAGTTCTCATGTATTTATTTTTGTTTTATGTGTATATGGGTGATTTGCCTTCGTGTGAGTCTATGCACCAAGCCAGAAGGAGGTTTCTGATTCCTTCTTTCAAAAACCAGCCACTGCTCTTATCCAGGGAACTGTCACTCCAGCCCCATTTTAAAGTACCAATAGTTGGGGCTGGAGAGATGGCTCGGTGGTTAAGAACACTTACTGCTCTTCCAAGTTCAGTTCTCAGCACCCAGGTTGGGGGCTCACAATGACCTAACTCCTGCTCCAGGATATTCAATGCCTTTGGCTCCCACTGCTAGTATATTCATGCGAACAGACACAGATACTTGCACATAATTAAAAATTATAAAAACAAATTCTTTAGAACATCAATATCTAAGAAGTTTTCTTATCTCTAGAAGCTGGGCAGGGCCTGGGAGCATAGCTGTGGGAAGCAGACTGTCTGTACTTGTGTCTTCAGTTTTTTTGGCCTGTCATATGCCTGGGGGAGCTATCATATTCATCATCATTATCATCGTCATCATCATGTCTGGATGAGGACTGAATGAGTTTTCTAAAACAGAGCCCAAGTCCCTGCTTAATACCATGAGCCCACAAGCACTTGATTTTTTTTTTAAAGATTTCCTTTTTAATATTTTTTATTATGTGTATGTGTGTGTACTTGTGAGTTGGGATGTGTACATGAGTGTAGAGGGTGTCAGATCCCCCAGAGCTGGAATTGGAGATGGTTGCGATCCAGTTGGCATGGGTGCTGGGAACAAAACTTAGGTCCTCGGCAAAAGCAATGTGTATTCTTAACCTTTATGTGGTCTCTCCAACCCTCTCGGAAAATTTTGTTATGATTATTGTAGAGCCCCTTAGCTCTGAGAAAAACTGTTTTCTGGCTACAAAAATGACATTTCACTTGTGGAATTTGAACAGAAGAACCCTGGGTCACAAAGGGAGTAGCAGTACAAATTTCAAGCTGCTACTGGAATATACTCTTAAGTGGCAAGTCCTTGAAATTTTTAAATGAGTGAAACTAAGACTAAAATATAGATTTTATTTACTGATGTTATTTGTGGTGCTCCAATATACAGGAACTACATTTGAGCCCTCCCTGAAGTCTCTATCAATGTGACTCTTCTTGTTCCCTCTGGGATGGGGAATGTTCATCTGTGGAGGCTCCTGGAGGAAGGAAAAACTTCCCAGCTCCTTCAGTTGGATAGGCCTGGACACAGTCAGCCAGCACTTGGACCAACATGAGCAGTTGCCTCTGCCCCCAACTATCACCCCCCTCCTGTTTCCCCAAGTGGACTTTTTTTAAATTTCAACATTGAGAACCTAACCAAATAAAATATAATCATATTTAGAGGTGCCCACACACCTGAAGATGAACTTTAGAATTAAATTCATCCCCCCTGGAATTTGAGGTTTGTACTTCTTAAAATGAGACTGCTCATTAGATCCAAGTATCCAACCAACTTAGTTAGAAAGGCCCTCCAGCTCTGATGCACTCTAAGATTTACAATTAAAAACTAAGTAGTTTTGACATAAGAAATTCAAATTTATGCCAGATACAGTGGCTCATGATTGTAATTCCTACATGTGGGAGTCTGAGGCCAGAGGATTTTCATGAGTTCCAGACCAGCCTAGAATGCATAGTGAGTTCCATGCCAGGCTGAACTACAGAGTGAAACCCTGCCTCAAAAGAAAAGGAAGAGGAAGAAGAGGAGAAAGAAGCAGAAGAAGGAAAAATTCCGATTCATGTCTGGGTGATTTTAGACATAAATAATGAAGGGTCAACTAGTAGTTTGGTCCTTAACGTGGTTCTTTTCTAGTTTTCAGAGTCCCTTTATAGTAAAGGTATCTACTTTACATTTTGCATTTAACTACTGCTTTGCATTCTCTTTAGCAGTGGGGGATGGCTTGCTTGTCTCTGCTTCACAAGATGGTTTCATAATTGTAGAACTAGGTCAGTGTATTAGGTACTTGTCTCATAGAAACAAAAGCAACTGAAGTATTGCTTATTTTGGCTCACAGTTTGAGGCTTCAGTCCATCGTGACACAGAAGGCAAGAAGGCTGGAATTGGAGGTGGCTATTACACCCATAGTGGAGAGACTTTGAGAGGAATGTTGGTGCTCAACTGACTTTCTCCTCTTCGTCCAGTTTAGAACCACAGCCCATGGAATGGTGCCACCCTAGTCAGGGTTCCCACCTCAATTCACCTAATCTAGTTACGTCTTTCACAGATACACTGTAAGGGCGAGTGTTCATTGTCACCTAGGCACAATCTAGTCACTGGGGAAGAGTTCCAGCAAGGTTTTCCAGATCACGGTGGTCCTCAGGCATGCCTGTGAGCAATTACTTTATATTAGCTGATTCTAAAGACTCAGCCTAAGAGCAGGTTTTCTAGGTTTGAGTCCTAGACTGTCTAAGAGAAGAGAAAGTGGACTGCATAATTGTATATGTGCTCATTCATTTCTGTCTGCTCTTGACTATGGCTGTGATGTGACTATGGCTACCTTGACTTCCCTGGAACTGTGAACTTAACCCCTTTTCTGTTTTGGATAGATGGCTTAGCAGTTAAGAGCACTGGTTGTTCTTTCCAGAAGAGCTGAATTCTATTTCCAGTTTCCATGTGGTGACTCACAACTGTCTGCAACTCCAGGCTGAAGAGATCTAAAGCCCTCTTCTGGCCTGGGGAGGCACCATGCCCACTTGCAGGTAAAACATTCATCTGTATAAAAAAATTTTTTTTCAATTAAAAAAAAAAGCAAAATTTTTTTTCTCACCTAAGTTGCTTTGTCACGGTATTTTATCACAGCAATAGAAATAAAAAATAGGGTGCATGCTCAGGGACTTGTCTCTTTGGTTAATCTAGATGCTGTCAAGTTGACGTGTTAGCTATCAGAGTCAGCATCTTGTAGGCAGAGCATATGTGTGCATATTATATGGGACACACTGAATGTTGTAAACACTCAGATCTTCAGGAGAAATCAGAATGCCTAGGGTTACCAACAAGAAACCATTTTGGGTATCTTCAAGTTGAAGGATATTTTTCACTGTGTATAAAAGGATTAAGCCTGGCATTTAATTTTTCCACATGATTTCCTCAACAAGATGGAGTGCATTCTCACCAAGTCAATACCAATCTTTCTCTTCTCATTTTGTTTGAAGCACATGTTTTATTTGAAGTATGTATCCCTCAAACAATAGTCCCTGAATCTAACCCTGGTCTTTAACTTCCAGGACCTCCTTCTCTTCTCCTTTGTCCAGTTGAACACCAAATTTCCACGGGGGAAAGTAGTCTCAGACTTCCTTTGAAGTAGGATGAGCCTGTTGGGGTCAGAAGGCACAGTGTCTATGACACAGCTCGTCCATACTCTTGGGGAGATGGGAAGGATGTGATTAATTTTGCTTAGAGTTGAGTTTTGAATGTCTTCGTCCTGTTTCTTAGGAGCAGGGCGAGCACACACTGGACTCAGGAACCACAAATAGGCATCCTGGGCTCCCTTCTGTACATTCTCACATCTCTGCCCCCTCTACCCTATGGGAACTACTCAGTCTCTCTTGTCTTTCACGGCCTTGGCATTTTGGAAAAGTAATGGTCAGTCTTTTTTTTTTTTTTTTTTTTTAATGTATGTACTTCTGACCATTTGGTTGCATCCAGCTATTAAAATTTCCCCCTTAGGAAATTGCAGGCTACATACTCATTATTTTCCCTCACCTCAAACGTTGCCCTGTGTGATAGTGATGTATGTCTTTCACGAGTGTCTTTCTTCTTTTCTGTTTCTCTGTGTTCTCTCTCACACACTCTCTCTCATTTTTCTGAGTATAATAGTTAACTTTCCTCAGCACTGTGACTAATACCTGACAAGAAATGATGTTTCTTGTTGACTGGACACATAGTTCAGCTGACACAGAGCATGTCCCTCCCTTGCACCAAGCTTTGGGTTCAGTCCCCAGTACCCGCACTATGTAAGCTGGGTGTGCTGCATGCCTGGAATTCTCAGCACTCTGGGAGTAAATTAATGAAGATCACTAGTTCAAGACCAACTGTGCTGCTACATAAAATCCTGTCAAAGAGAGAGAGAGAGAGAGAGAGAGAGAGAGAGAGAGAGAGAGAGAGAGAGAGAGAGAGAGGGAGGAATGGAAATGGAAGAAAGGTCCGTCTTTGGTCTCAGAATTTGAGGATGCAATCCATCCTGGTAGAGAAGGCATAGTGGTGGGAAGGACTTGTAGTTATGGTGATGTAAGGCTACTTACTCACCTACATCTCCTAGTGTGAGAGAGGAACAGAGGAAGGGGTGAATAGGCCAGTATTTAACCTCCAAGGCCTTTTCCCAGGAGACCATTTTCTTTCATCTAAGCTCCACTTCCTAAATGTTCCACAGCTTCCTAAAACATCGCCTCCAGTTGGGGACCAGTTCACACACATGAACTTGTAGAGAACATGGCACATCGACATCACAGCAGTAGGAGATTGGTGAGGAGAGCATACAGACTCCATGAGACAATGGCTGGTGACTGTCAGACTCAAAGGGAAGGTGGAGGGCATATCAAGGTTGTTTCCTGAAAAGAAGAATCACATCTCTGTCAGAAATCAGAAAATCAAAGAGAAAACTTGGCTTTGGAAGCACAGCCACAGCTTCCTTTGACTCCCAGTTTTTGGGGTTCAGGTAGAGAGGAAGCCACCTTCCTGTGGGCACATAGCACAGAGACCTATGAGAACCTCAGGCCATGGCAAAGGGTTTAGGAAGACTCAGAGTCTAGGCAGAGCTGTGGTTCAATGGATCACCTCCTGGGGCTTCTGAGGAAGAGACAAATGGTTGACTGGAGGGTTCTGCTTCACAGGGTGTAAGCCTGGCACTGTAGTAAGCATTTTTTCCAAGTGTGTTCATTAAGATGAGATTTTCCTATATTAGAACCTCAAAATACAATAATTAAGATAGTGTGTGCGTGTGTGGGTTTATGTTTGTATTCATGAACACATGTGTATAACATTCACATGTACATATTTGTGTGTGTGTGAACATGCCTGGCTGGAGATTACGTCTGGTATTTTGATTTCCACATTACATGTTGAGACAGGATATCTCACTGAGCCAGGAGCACACCAATTCAGCAAAACTAAACTGGCCAGCAAGCTCCAGGGACCCTCCTGTCTCTGCCATGATGCCTGACTTTTTACGTGGGCTCTGGGATCTGAACTCAGATCCTTACATTTGTGCTTTCTTTTACTTGCTGAGTCATATTCCCATCCTCTAGAAATGGCTTTTCTCTCACATAAATGGAGTCTGGTGCAGGGCTGCCTAGTGCTCCATGTTCATCGGGGAGAGAGGCTGTCTCTCTAATGTCCTTGACACCCAGCTCCCCCAGGGGCTCCCAGGATGGTTACTTGAGCTTTGAGCAGCAGGAAGGAGGAGGGAATGGATTAGGCTTCTAGAGACCTTTCCCAGCTGGGAGTATAGCACGCTTGCTAGAAAGCTTGCTTAGCATACGGTGCACAAAGCCCTGGTTTTTATCCCCAGCACTGCATAATCCATGCTCCAATAGAAGTGAGGCAGGGTGACCTCAAGGTCATCCTTAGCTAAATAAGGAGTCTCTGGCCAGTCTGGGCTACATGAGATCCTGTTTTAAAAACCAAAACAAATAAATATACTTTTTTGGAAATTGTTCATGACTCTTCTATTTGGGGATGGGTATGTTATCATATCACATGTAATTTCATTACATGTGGGAACCAGCTCTTTGGAGATAATGGGCTCTTTCTGCTGTAACCTCACAAAAGGAAAATCTACTTAAGAAAAGAGGGTGAACAGAATTTAATGATGACAAGAGACAAATCTCCTAACTGTATTGTTGCGCCTCTGGATCAAGCTGTACCTGAAGATAACATATCCGTGCTTGTCTTATCTTTCATTTTCTTCCCTCCCTCTTTCCCTCTATTTCTTCCTTCCTTCCTTCATTCTTTCCTTCTTCATTTCTTTATCTTTCTATTCTTTTGTTCAAATTAAAAAAAAAAAAACCCCAGAAACCCTTGTTGGTTCAAGAAGGAGGATTCTTCTGACACAGAACACAAGTGTGCTTTATCCCCGACCCCCTCAAGTGCGCTGGCTGGCTTTATGTCAATTTGACGTCATTTCACAGGAGATAGGTAGCCTCAATTGAGAAAATGCCTCCTGAAGATTGGGCCGTAAGCAAGCCTATAGGGCATTTTCTTAATTAGTGATTGCTGTGGGAGGGCCCAGCCCATTGTGGGTGGTGCTGTCCGTGGGCAAGTGATCCCAGGTTTTATTAAGAAAGCAGCAGGCTGAACAAGCCACAGTGAGCAAGCCAGCAAGCAATACCCCTTCATGGCCTCTTCATCATCTGCTGCCTCCAGGATCCTGCCCTGTTTGAATTCCTGTCCTGATTCCTTCAATGATGGACTAAGATGTGAAAGTGTAAGCTGAATAACCCATCTCCTCCCCAACTTACTTACTGTTCTGTAGGCACTTGGGAGATAAGAATGTTGAGACCAATACAGATGATAGAGGCCTGCCTTGTGAAGTCTTAGAGGGAAGAAAAGGTTCTACCAGACCTTTTGAGTGATGGATCTGTGGTGTCTGGTCATCTGGAAACTCAGCTGTAATAAACAAGAGTCCAGAAACATTAAAGTGAAATTAAGTGAAATCAGCTAAGACAGCAAGTTCTCTGTTCTCCTCACTGTGGCTGGGGAGACAGCCCAGTCTTCCCAGCACTCTCCCACCTTGGTGCCTGCCTGCCCACTACAGGATAGGGAACAACGGCTGGTGCTTTGGAGAACTTCCATTTTTGGACTGATGGGAAAAATTTAAAAGTCTATTTTATGAGATCTCTACTAAAATCCATAAGCAGGCATTCTCCGTCCTGCCTAGGATCTTTGATCCTTCTCAAATGTTTCCTGGAATTCTGCTTTTCAGTAGAAACTGCTGTGTGGGGATAGCTTGGCCTCCTCCTCCTCCTCTTCCTCAATGGTGACTTTTATAACATTAACAGTGTCCATGGCAATTGGGACCTAATGGATTTCTTTTGTTCATCTAAGAATTCTGCTGTAATAAGTTTCATTTTAAAGTGTTCCAAATAATTGGTCAGCATGATAGCATTTAAAAAAATTAAAATAACTTTGCTAATAGTATCCATTTGCCCAGTCCGTTTCATTTTCTAGGTCTTTCCTTTGAAACAGAAGATACAAAATATTAGGCTTTTTTCCTATCAGATCCTGATTCTTAAGTTATCCTTCATTTCTGTGTCTGTTTATGTCAGTAAAGTGGGGAGGGGCAGAGTGTCTCCAGACAATAACTCTTGGGCTCCAAAAGTTGACTCTGAATCTAAATTCTGTCACAGTAACAGACAACCACTGTAGTGAGGAAGACTCAAAGTCTTCCTCCAGTATGGGGTCCTCTCAAGTCAAGGTCAAAGTCCAGGTCAGGGTCCTTGAAACTTAGTATTACCTACTGCCTTCCAGAAAAGTTGCAAAGGCCATCAAAGCCACAGCCAAGAATTCACCCAAATCAGCTGCTGGCCAGTACCCCACCACTAGATGCTATGGAGACCAGGAGGATAAAGCTAGGGGGCAGAGAAATCTGTCTTATCCATACTTCTTAGTTAAGTTTCTTTAGCCCAGTTACAAAATGTCATTCAAGTCTCCCAAAGGCATTATAAGCAGTTGTTACCAGCTTAAGGCAATTATTCTGAGGGGCACCACAGAGACTCCTAAAGCTCCTGAAACACAAGGTCGGATGCAGCAAATGTCCAGGCATTTGGCTAGTCTTTGGATTTATGATGATAGTGACTTGTCTCTCTGAGACTGTCACAAAGTCAAGCTGTGTGTTTGAATTTGCCAGGCAGAGGACAACTTCGGGTGTTGATCCCCAGGTACCATCTACCTTGTGCTTAGAGACAGAATCTCTCACTGGCCTGGAGCTTGCCGAATAGGCTAGGCTCTGCCTTGCCTTACTTCCCCGGTGTTGGGACAGCAGGCACATACCACCATGCCCAGATCTTTATGTGTCCTGGAGATCTATCTCAGGTCTTCACGCTGAAGGGCAAGCACCTCACAGATGAAGCAGAGCTGTCTTTACTGTCCATCTCTTTGTAGAATTTAAACACTGTCCTCACACTTGAGACTGTCACAGTAGAGCCTGAGGCTCCCAGATCTCACGGCTGATATAAGTCAGGGGACATAAGATGGAGGAGGACTCCTGTGCACTTTCCCTCATGGGACATTGAGTTAGCTGAGAAAGAAATATGAGTGTTGGGGTAGGTGGGACTGGTCTCTATACCTAACTTAAAGAATTAAGGAAGGTCCTTTATTAGAATGCCATCTGTGGTCTAGAGGAGTGACATGCATATTTGAAGTTCTCTGTCCGAAGAGGTGGTGGCTGAACAGCCTGGGAGTGGCAGAGTGAGGGTACTACTGAAGACAGACACAAAAATGGATGCTGTGGAATGTAATCTTGTTAAATTGGATTCGACTCAACCTGTTTGGTATGGATGGGACCTCAGGAACAGATTCTGCGGGGCTTGGTGACATTAATGTATATAATATTTTGGTTAGCATAGATTTCACTTCAAATCTTGGAGGCAATTTCCTTCTTATATAAGATGGATAATTTCTTTTCTTAGGAACTCACTGCCCTATAAGAAAAAAAAATGATGACGGGGAGTGTGTGGGGGGAAACAGTGCATCACATTTGTGATAAAAAATGATCCAGACATAGGTGCTAATTTCTAGGCTATTTAAAATTAGGATGGGTTATTCAAGACTAAATTAGGCACTACATAATTTTTTAGTACATGGAAGTATATGGTATCTTAAAACAGTGGTAAAAATGGTTTGAATCCTAAATATTCCAAGGATGGCTTTAGGCCAAGGCTCCCTTTCATCCAAGTGGAGTACCAGATGCTGTGAGAGTCCCCTCCCCTGCATCACTCATCCCCAGGTGGCCCCTGGCATCTCTGCAGTATCTGCTATCTTCTTCCTCCACTGTGAAGACTTCCTGGATGTGTGCTGGGCCTATGTGACAAAGCTGCCCCCATGCCTGGGATTTAACACCCCAGACAGAAAGTGAAGAATAAACGCCCACACTTTCTGGCACCCTAGGAGATGTGCTCCACCCTCTGGTCTCCAGTGGGAGGGATTGAGCGCCTGTTGCCACAGCCGGAACCTTGCTAATTAACACCCTCTTTCTCTCTTTCCCAGCCTTCCTTGCTCCTCTCTCCTCATCACTACTCCCTAGATTATCTCCCATACAAAACACTTGCACCCCAGTTCTCATAAGGAGACAAGTTTGGAGAGGTCTCCTTTAGGGCAATGGGAGGTGACCAGTGTGGAAGGAATGAGCTCATGCCAGACTGAACTTTAGAAAAGGAGGGTTTGTGATGATCTGGGTTGTCACTGTTGTAAGATTGTGGTGGGCATTGGCTGTTTCTAGACAGTACTATGAATATAATAATCTACATGTGCCTTGAAGAAGAACTCAAAGAATAGTTGATAATAATGTCAATTCCAAGTTCATGTTACTTATTATTTCTATTGCCACAACAAGGAGACATAATTACTAAGGAGCAAAGAACTACTTTCTGTTTTGTTACTGTGGGGTGTGTGTGTGTGTGTGTGTGCGCGCGCGCTAGATCTATGCAGTGTACATGCCAGTATGTGTGCACATGGAGGCCAGAGGTTGACATAGGGTGTCTTTTCTTATGGCTGTCCACGTTATTTTTGTGAGATAAAGTCTGCCACTGACCCTGAAGCTCACTGATTGGCTAGACTGGCTGGCCAATAAGCTCCTGGGACCCTCCTACCATTGCTGGGATTATGAGCCCTCTGCTTCTCTAGTTCTTTTGTGGGCTCTGGGGATCTGAACTCAGGTCTGCATGCTTGTGTGGCAAGCTCTTTACCCACTGAGCCATCTCTGCAGCCTCCTTTCTCTTTTTAAATGTTGTGTTAGCCTCTCCTAAGTAACTTCTGGAGGGACAGAAGAAAGGGAAAGATGGAAAGAAAAGAAGGGAAGGTGGAAAGTGGGGTGGGGCAGGGAGGGAGGGGAAGAAAGTGAGTGTCTTGAGCAGGACACTGTGTTAAATGCAAACTGACTTTATCAAGTATCTTGTGAATGGATCTCTCATGTTCTTCCTCTCAAGTCAGGTGCCTAAGTGAGGGGTAAGGGACTGGGAAGGTGGGTACAGTGCTCCCTCTGCAAGCCCAAGGACCCAAGTTTGAATAAGCCAGGGGCAACAGTGCACATCTGTAATTCCAGTGCTCTTATGGAGGGATGAGAAGAAGAGAATTCCTAGAAGCTGATAAGCCAGTTAGCCTGGTGGATAACAAACAATATGAGACCCTGTCTCAAACATGGCAGAAGGTGAAGGCAGAGCCTTGAGGTTAGCCTCTTGGTATACATGGCACAGGTACACCCATACTTACACACTCACACTTTGTAAATGTTCATATGTTCAGATACATTCTCTCTCTCTCTCTCTCTCTCTCTCTCTCTCTCTCTCTCTCTTTCTCTCTCTCTCTCACCCATTGCACAGTAACACAGCTTGGCTGCATGAACATTGGGAGTATATAATACATTTGTATGCACAGCCCTGTGTTACCATATACAAATAACTAAAGATCTTTGCAAGCTTCCTTGGGAAGAGTCCAATCTAAGCACCAGCATCATACACTTCAGTGGAGGAAATGATAATAACGAAACAAGAATTGTGTAAATTCCTCTACTTTAACGTCTTGACCTTTATTCTTTGCCTCCTCATCCACCCAGGATTTGACCAGATAAATTGTACTTTATATTTTGCTGTAGGATTTTATTGTTCTCTTTAGCTCACAAGCATCTGCCATGCTGTGGAATATAGTGAACAATCAAACCAGGTTAGCACTAGGCAGTGTCTTCATCTAGCTAATGTTAGGGACATTGAATAGCTTTGCTCCAAAATTCATTGGGAACCATCCCTCACTGCCCTAGAATCCAGTTAATCACATTAAGCTGTCCAAAGATTGTATTATATATCTCCTAGGAAGAAAAGTTATGGTCTCAAAAGTTAAAAATTTCTAGGCTGTGCACAGTAGGCCAAAATGCATGACTGCTCTCAGAGAACAAAGCAAGCTGCCTTTGTTTACAAACAGCTAGCTTTGTTTCAAAAGCATGGAGCGCAAATGTAGCATATCTCAACAAAACAAGGGAAATCGGGGTTCCCAAATTATCATACATTTCATCCTCTAAGACATATTCTTTATTCATTTTTGGAATTGTCATCCTAACCACATTTACACACCACTTGCAAATGAGCTAATGGTATAGGAGGTGGCAATGCTGAGGCAGTACAATTATCTCTTAATTACACACAGCAGGCTTCCAGTGTGTCTCCCTTCTGAGGACACTTAACGAGAAACAAAAGAACACAGGAGCCCACACAGGCTTCGTTTGTGACAGGTTTACCCAAGATTCCCTGTGGTAGAGATAGAGAAGAAGTTGTCTTAGGGAAGAGCCTTGCCTGCCCTTCACACATCTTAAGAGCATCTCCTATTAAATCTGATTATTCCATTTACAGAGAGGGAGGTGAACAACCAAAGAAACCAAACCTTGAGGATAAACTGATCCACAAATCAAGTGTTTTTCAGGAACCCTTGGCTCTTCAGTGAATGAAATAAGGAAATTTCTCACCTCGCACTGGGCTGCTCAGAACTGTCTTATATATTCTTTAAGATAGAATCGATACATCCTTGGTATTATAGATGATATATTTTGGAGGAGAAATGGTCAAAGACCAAAAACATGCCAAAGAACTCCATTTCATCTTCTGAAAGATTAATTTAATTGGGAAAAAAATCTATCAATTAATTAGCCCATAAAAGTTTATGGCTTGCTGATTAGTTGATAGCACCATCCACAGTGAGGTTAATAAAATTTTGCATGTATTACATGCTTTTTCACACATTTTGTGAAGCTGCTGGAGGAAGTCCCACCCAGACTTGTGTGGATGGTGTGAATGTGAAAATGGGTCCATGGCTGGGGTGATAATAATTATCATGTGTGTATAAATTGCTTGTCAGACAACAAAGAACGTTCACAAGCTTTCTCTCTTTTGATTCTTACCAGAACCCTGTGAAATGGAGAGAGAAGACTATTAACTCTTTCTACAAGTGAGAATCTCTCTTGAGTTTTGATTTAGAGACTTCTGAGGGTTTTGGCAAACTATGTAGCTAGTGCATATCTACCATTACACTTCTGTCAGGAGGAGGATATGAAAGTGGATAAATGGAAGCTTCTAGAACCATACACAAAAATAGCCACCATGTCCCTATATCTAGCACTCCTTCAGACATCTCACTTGAACCTTCCAATCCTGTTGTTTTCATAGATGTATATAAATATGTAGTCTGAAGTTTCTGGCCCATTCAGCCCAAGGTCCGGACCCGCCCGTAGCAGCTTGGCTCACACAATCACACAAAGGCTTATATTAATTACAAACTGTTGGCTTGTGGCTCAGGCTCATTATCAGCTAGCTCTTACAACTTAACTCAGCCCATTTCTATTAATCTATGTCTTACCATGTGGCTCCATGGCTTTACTTGTTTTCCATTACACCTTGCTCTCTTGGGTTTCGGCTTTCAGTGTCTTCATCTGACTCTGCTCTCCTTCCCTTTTATCTATGCTTCGATTACCCACCTGCCTATAAGCTGCTTTGCCATAGGCCAACACAATTCCTTTATTATCTGATGGTAATTCTCATCATACAGAAAGACATCTCACATCATAGATATTTTCATTTTTGTATTCCCTAGCACATATGTGTGGTATATGTATGTATTTTTATTTATTTGCCTTGGTGTTTGCCTGGAACTGGAACTACAGACAGTTGTTAGCTGCCATGTGGATGCTGGGAATTGAACCTAGGTCCTCTGGAAGAACAGTCAGTGCTCTTAACTGCTGAGCCATCTCTCCAGCCCCATGTGTGGTATATGAATATGTGTGCAGCGTATGAGTATGGGCATCTACATGCATGTAAGGGTGCACTCATATGCAAAGGCCAGGGGTTGATTCTGAGTGTCATCTACTGTTATTTACTTTATGTTTTGAGGCAGGATCTGGAGCTTGCTGATTTGTCAAGGTTAGCTAGCTAGCCATCTCCTGGGATCTGGAGCTTGCTGATTTGTCAAGGTTAGCTAGCTAGCCATCTCCTGGGATCCACTTGTCACCACCCCACCCATGGTACTGGGGTTACAGATGCACTCTGTTACACTTGGCTTTTATATGGGTCCTGGGGATCTGAGTCCAGGTTCCTCATACTTAAGTAGAAGTCATTATGCACTGCCATCTTGACAGGCTCTCCAGCCTTCAGCTTTAATGCAGCTCATCGTACTGCCCTTCATCTTGCTAGATGAGCTGGGCTCAAGTCAGCCACTTGCTGAGTTCATTAGCAATTCAGTTCTCTAGACTCCACCAAGTCAGACTCAATGACTTCTGTTACTAGGTCTGCTCTTGCTCTTTGGAGCTCCTGGACAAGACTCCAGGGCAAGCATTTGTTTTTCTCTCTTTTGTGATCCAAGCCTGATAAAGTACAATATTCCAATAAAATTGTTTGGTAAATTTATGAGTACATAGTTGTTGATGGTTATTCTCAAAACTCTTCTAAATTTTGCATTTTTCAATGTACAACAAGCTGGAAGGACTCAGGGAGGGGTGGCTCAGTTGGTAAGGGGCTTAGCTGCTTGATGCATAAGCACAAAACCCGGAGAACCCACTTTAAAAAGCCAGGCAAGGCATCATCCCATTTCCAGGAGGTAGAGGCAGAGGAGCCTCGAGCTTTCTGGCTATCCCAACACTGTTCTCAAAGTCTCTTTTGGCAGTCAAGAAAAATGCCTGACTATGAGTTCCTATGAAATAAAAGAGCAAGTTATATATTTCCAATGTATAATGGACAGGGTATGTGAAGCCATTGTAAAGGGAAGACAAGAAAGGTGACAAAGAAAGATGGACCAAATCAAGACTAACACTCAGAAGGGCAAACAAACATCACACCCTGCACTCGGGGCACATGGTGGCATGCTGTGAACTCCAGTGTGCTTGAGTAGTCACCCCAACATTCCTGTCACTGCAACACACACTGCACTTCCCCTGGACTGGCTCCTGGAGATCTGAGGCTTCCTGTGGCTCTTGTATTAGGCTCCTAGCATCTCCAGCATCCTGGGATTTCCAATGTAACTTGGGCTTCAGCATCACAACTTTATGCATAGCCCTCCTATTTGACTTTGCTACACAAAAGCTTGGCTGTAAAGGCTTTCCTCTGAACCCCATGATCCTGTAACCTTTTCACTCAGCATGCCCGTAAAAACAGCCTTGCATGGACAATGCTAACTTCTTCTGCCAGTTTGAAATACAACCAGCCCTCCTAGGATTATGGCTATAGCAGCACTGAGGGTCTTGCACTGCTCAACCACAGGTAGCATGTCCCTAGGCAGCTCTGTTGAGTGGAGAGCACCCTAAAGGTGCTCTCTTTTCAGATAATCTTTTAAAAATCAATGCATCTATGTGTTTACTCATGTGCATGCTGTGGTACACATGTGGAGGCCAAGGGCACTCTGCAGAGTTGGTTCTCTCCTGCCACCATGGAGATCCCAGGCTTTGAACTCAGGTTGTTAGGCTTGGAGGCAAGCGCCTTTACCCACTGAGGCATCCCACTGCCCCAGATACTGTCTTCCAGGCGTTTTCCTCCCAAATGAAGCCTTTCATAGGAGTTTGCAGTTTGGGCCCTGGGTCTTGCCCTCATTGCAAGATCGCAAGGTTTCTGTGTGTTGCTAATGTCCTTCATAATTGCCTCTATCAGACTGGCCTGTGGGGAAGTCTATGGGGCATTTTTTTTGATTAATGATTGATTTGTGAGGGCTTAGCCCTTTGTGGGTGCTGCCACCTTGGTAAGTGATGCTGTGTTGCATAAGTAAGTAGAATGAATGAGCCATGGGGAAAGAGCCAATAAGCAGCATTTTTCCATGGTTTCTGGTTCAGTTTCTGCCTCTAGATTCTAGTGTTGAGCTCTTGTCCTGGCTTCCATTAATGATGGACTGTAACTTCTAAGGTGAAATGAATCCTTTTCTTCCCAAATTGCTTTTGGCCGTGGTTTTTATCACAGCAACAGAAGCAAACTAGAACATGAGCCTTTGTTTAGTTGTACCCTGAAGACCAGTTATTTTCCAAACTTTTATTCCATATTGCCCTGCAAACAGAAACAGTTAGTGAGCCGTCTTGTCTGTGCAAATGGACAGGGTACAATATGGAGGATGAATGAAAGCAAGACTGGCCAAGACAGGTGACTTCTGGGAGTTTCTGAGAAGCCTCAATAGTCTGCTAAGACTACAGTCCCTCTCTGCAAAGTTTTTTTTGCATTTGTGTATCATGTATGTATCATGTTTCCTCTACCAACCTCGACACATGTGCCTGGGAGACAGTGATGGGTTCCAAGTAAAAGACAACCACATTTAGCAGGTTCTAAGAGGGCCTGCTTCTATAGTTTTCTTTATTTGCCTCTCCCAGGATGCTGGGGTAGGAGACATAGAAGGCTGCTCCTTAGGAAACGTGCTGTCAGGGGTCAAGGTGGAGTTTGTAGATAAAATGGTAGAGGCAGTGATGAACACAGCTGGGAAGATTAGGTATGGGTTAGATAGGGACAAGGAAGCAACTATTCCAGAAATATGTGTTCCATTTACTTTATCTTCTCTTTGCATCAATATCCATTGTCTACAAAGAGGGAGGGGCCATGGCCCAGAACAGCCCCAATGCTTAAAAAATCCAATGGGAAAGACTCTTACTGGTTCTGTTCAGGATGTATAACCATCCCTGGACTAACCAGTGTGGCCATGGGGATGTGACTCTGGTTTGCATTAAAAATATATTGTTTACATGGGGAAATGGACACCAGATCTCTAAGAATGGGAGGGTTCGTTTCTCCAGAGAAGGCAGAAAAACTAGGTAGAGTTCCTGCCATTAAAATGTCAGAGAAGCAATCCATGACTACTTTTTAGTTTCTAAATTGTTTTGTTCTTTTTGTTTTGTGCATGTGTGTGTGTTTGTGCATGCACTCGAGCGTGTGCAAATGAGTCTGAACATGTTTGCCTGTGCCATGTTGCACACGTGAAGGTCAGACAACTCATAAGACCTGGTTCTTTCTTTCTACCATTTGGATTCCAGGGACAGAGCTCTGGTTGTCAGGCTCCCCAGCAAATGCTCTTGCTGGCTGAGCCATCTTGCCCACCATAACTGCTTTTGAGCATATGCCCAGGTAAGATTTCATGGTATCATCAGAATACTTGCTGACTTCCCAGAGTTACAGATTTTCATGTGTAATGCCCATTATTAATAACCTGTAAAAAATATAATCCAAAGCTTCTGTGGTTTATAGTAAATGTTTCTTTCTCACTTAGCGTAGAGAGTAACTGCCTTGGGCTGTGGGCTGGACTTTCTTCTGCTCTGTGCCTCTCTCACAGTGGAAGGAGTGCTGCATGGCTAAAGGCCCAGAGATTCAAGCTGAACTGCCAAGTACTTTGATACGTTCTTCCTTTTACTCTTATTGGATAGGCCAGTGTTTCATTATCTGTGCCCAATACCTTGAGACACAGTGGAGTGGCTTCAGTAAGCTGGGGAGACAGTGAACGTGGGCATCATCTACCACAGTCCCGGGCAGTACCAAATGACCTTCCAGCAGCCTTGATGACTTTGTTCCTCTCTTTTCCTGTTTCCCTGAATTTTTACGTAATGGATGCATATATTTTCCGTCTAGAACTTCAAGTGAGCATGACACATAACATCATTTTCCTATAATACAACTTAATTCTATTTTGAGCCCCCAGTCAGCTGAGAGGCAGAAACTTAACCTTGTTTAATGCAGACTGATTTGTCTTCATCTCTTTTAAGAATGTTTCTAAATCCCAGGGGGATTGTTTGCCATCAGAACACATCTGGATGCATCTTCTCTGTGTGCCCAGGCATCTGCTGGAATTGTCACCTTGGTCTCAGAAGCCAGTCCATACAGATGGTCCCTACTCTCCTCAATGATCTGCTCCCAAGTCTCCTTCTCAGTCATGGACTTTTGTTTCTGTATTTCTGTCTATACAAAGCCAGTTTCTGTCTCATTCCCCAATGCAGCATGGATTTTGGGAAACCCAAGCTAAAAAATACACAATTTTAGTTTACTACCAGCTTGGCCTCTTTCCTAGCAGATTGAAGAGGAAAAGTTGTAAGAAAGCAATGAACAGCTGGAGAAAAAGAAAAATCTGAAGAGTATGAATGCTGTCTATATTACTTGACACACTGAGGCACACTGACCACGCTTTAGTGCTTTCACAAGTGTTTTGGGGGAAGGGAGGAGGAGAGGACCTAGGAACACGGTTTTATAAGGTAATATCGATTAGATTTTAAATGCATTTAAAAGCTTCTATTAAAATGTAGATTTGTTTGACACTGTGGAAAATCACAGTGCTTGAACCAAATAGCAAACATTACAAACCTGAGGTTTAAGAGAGCTGCCCAAAGTCCTCATTATTCTCCCTGTGACGAGCTGCACACAGCAGCCACTTCCTTTCAGAGTAATGGGCAATGCTTTCTTATAGCAATATTCTCATTTTTTCATCCTAATTATCAGACTTGCTGCTTTTCATTTCTATGGGATTGCCAAGTGTTTAAATATTTTTATACTCATTTTCTCCCTCTACCCTCTCTTCTTCTTTTTCTTTTTTATTACCTTGAGACAACTTTTATGTAGCCTAGGCTAGCCCTGAATTTGTGTTCCTTCTGCTTCAGCCTTCCAAGAGCAAGCACTCCAGTCAGTATCTGACTAATGTTCTCTCTCTCTCTCTCTCTCTCTCTCTCTCTTTCTCTCTTTCTCTGTGTGTGTGTTGAATGTATGATGCGCCTGTGAGTGGGGTGCATGTGTGCACATGTGCACACATGTGTGAGGCCATAGATCAACCTTGAGTGTTATGCTCCTGCTCCATCACTGTCCATCTTGTTTTCTGTCACCAGGACCTGAGGTTCTCTGCTTAGGCTAGGCTGGTTGGTCATTAAACTCCAGCCTAGCTCTGTGTCCCCAGCACTGGAAATACAAGTGCATACCACCACGCCTGCTTTTCTTATGTGGGTGTGGGGACTGAATTTATGTCTTTATGGCAAACACTACTCACCGAGCCAATTTCCTGGTCAGGGTGTTTGCCATTCTTAAGTCTCTCTTCTCTCTGTCTCTCTCTCTTTGTCTCTCTCTGTGTGTGTCTGTCTCTCTTTGACTGTCTATCTCTGTGTCTGACTGTCTGTCTGTCTCTCTTTCTGTCTCTCCCCTTACACATGTCATACAGTGCACGTGTGGAGATCAGAGAGATTCTTCTTTCATCATGTGGGTCCTGTAGAGTAAGGTCAGATCTCCAAGGTCAGCAGCAAGTACCAATGAGCCATCTCACTGGTCTTAGTGTTTTTAAAGATGGTGTTTGATGGTAGGTTGCTTTGGGTATGTTTTATCAGCCATTGACTTTAATTTTCCCAGGAATGGTTTCCATCTCATAGCCTAGTCACTATGATTATTCTTCATGATTCCATCTCTGGTTTTGGCCATTTGCACTAGAGCACATATCAGATCCAGCTAGATGCTTTGGATGGAGCCTGGAAAGAAATCTGGTCCACAGTGCATGCTACTGGTCTAAGCCACAGACAGTTCTGAATGTGCATTGGACACCTCTGATGAATACTTCTCTAGACAGGAACCAACTCAAGCTAAAGAGACCCTTGTGCAATTTTCTTTGCCTAGCAGACTGTTGAAACAATGGATCCCAAGAAATTGAATTTAATAGGAGTCTCATACTGGGAGAAGGACAAAACTGAAGGCAGAAGGGGAGGAGTTTGTCTACCTCAGGATATTTCACACAGTTCTGAGGACATGGTGGACTACCTTACATGGGAGAGGGTGTCACTGCAGCCCTTTAATCACCATTACCTGTCAGTTAATTGGTCTATTGGGGCTGGGAAGCAACAAGCCTGGCTGATTAGGGTTGCCTTGGCCTGGGCGCTGACCCTAACAGCTGGTTTTGTCATTTGCAGACTGTTCTGTGAAGCCCTAGCAGCTTTCCTTGGGGGGGGGGGGGTCTGCACAGCATCAAAGTTACATCCCTGCTGAGTCTCCCTTTGTCTAACTGTATTTCTGTTGTTTGTAGCTGGAGGACTTTAGCAAACACATCTTCCTTTTGCTGAGGTCAGTGAAACACAAGCCTTATTTAGATCACCATGGGACGTAACTAAGCCAAGCAGGGGAGTGAGGAGAGCAAGGTGTTAGTTAAGAGGCACTTGATGGCTACAACTAACTGTAGAGAAACGGAGAGAGGTAGGGTTATTTCATTAGTGGTCCCAAAGACCCAGTCTGTAACTGTGTACATAGACGTGCTGGTGTGGAGTGCTGGCCATTGATGTGACTGTAGAATCACATGCAGTGATGTCAAGAATTAATGAACACCCTCATGAGGGAAAGAAGAGTGTCAACAGTGTGTGGAGCGGCCGAGCCATTCAGGATGGAGGGAGTACACAAGAGAAAAGCTTTCACTTCCCACACAGAAGGGTTTGTGGTGCTTACCATTTCAGGCTCCCAGCCTGCCTACGGCTTTCATGTATTGATATATTGGCTGAAAAAGAAATCAATAGAAAAAAGTTTGATCACATGTCTGTAGCCATCTGCTTCTGCTGACTAAGTTGAGGGTACAGAGTGCCAAGAGAGGATGTAGGGACTTTTATCTACCAAGGCGGGCAGGGAATCACAAATCAAAACTCAGAACTGGAGGAGAAAGTATCCGGATTTTGAAAATAAGTCAAAAATATGCAAAACATAAATCTCTTTTAGGCTATGGGGAAAAATAATCTAAGTTTAGAAGTTGTCATTTTAAACTTAAAAAAAAAATGTAGCAGAATCTCACTGTGTATCTCAGGCTGACCTAGAATTTAATGTATAGACTATGCTGGTCTTAAACTCCTGGTGATCCTCCTGTCTCAGCCTGTTGAGTGCTAGCTTTGCACACCCTGGCTCGAGAGTATTTTCTGCTTGATAGATGATATATTTAGACTTATGCATGTACAGGCTATAAGAAAGTGACTGTAATGTGAGGCCTTGATCATACATCACTTGGAGATAGTTTCTCCTGCCCTCCACCAACAAAAATAAACTCAGGAAATGATAAGATGACATCACCAGAAGGTAGGAACTGGCCCAGCAGTTTTTCTTAGGGTTTCTATTGCAGTGAAGAGATACCGTGACCGTGATGGCAACTATTATAAATGAAAATATTTAATTGAGGTGGTCTGCTTACAGATTCAAGGTTCAATTCATTATCATTATGACGGAACATGTAGGGAGGTGTGGTGCTAGAGTTGAGAGTTACATCTTGACTAGAAGGCAACAGGAAGTCAACTGACTGCCATACTGAAGAAGCTTGAGTAAAGAGACCTCAAAGCCTGCCTCCACAGTGACACACTTCCTCCCATAAGGCCATGCTCCTAATAGTGCCACTCCCTTTGAGGGCCATTTTCTTTTAAACCACTGCAAGTTTTATGATAGGGACCCTGAAAGCAAGCTGTGTTGACTTTAGCTCTTGGCTGGAAGTGCTGTGCTGAGACCCCCAAAAAGACCACCAAGAGACCGACTGGTCTGATGTGATAGCAAAATGTCTCTTTATTGACAAGCTAGCTTGGATCAGTCAGTCTGTCCGTCCATCAGTCTGTCCGTCCGACACAGTGGTGGAGTTGGAGCAATCCTGAGCAGCACGAGGCAGGGGTTTTTATTGGGGGAGGGCTCTAGGAGCTTCAGAGCTTTGGGGTTACAGTCCTGGGATTGGACCAAGCTCTGGCTAGGGGTACCTGTAATTAATTCATTGGCTGCTTTGAATTCTAGGGATGTTTCAACATTTAGCAGTGGTTTATTTTCTATATCAATCAGCAGCTCAGCAGGTATACCTAGAGACTGTCTGTCCCCTTTCCAGGAAGAGAATGTTTGGAATATCAGGTATTTCCCCTTAGGTGCTGGCTCCTCTCAGGATGGTGTCTGCTCATGGGTCCCACAGAAGAAGGACCTGACCTTGGTGCTGAGGGCACTTCTGTCCTGGCTGGGGCTAGGAACTCCAGAGGAGAGGCCTGTTTTGTAATCACTCTTCCCTTAGATGAGCAACTTTGTCTGGAGATTGTATGAGGGGACTGATCAAAACTGAGGGGCACCCAAGCAGATTGACTGTGGTGAAGCCAGGTTAGTTCTCTCCCTGTGCCTAGCCCCAAATCCTCTCCACCAATAGCTTAGTGCTGTTGTATTTGCCTAGACCATTCCTGCTGCATAGCGCTTGGCCGCCTTTCTTTCAGGTGCACACCTAGAAGCCTACAATGAACCTTCCTTCTGAGCCTACCTCTGTGGCTCATAAACTCCCATTCTTCACTTTCAAGAGACACTGTCCTGGGTGACTTTGTGACTATTGATTTTCTAGGATCCTAGTCCTCCAAGCTGCAGCCCATATAAGGACAGAGAGACTCTGCTGCTCTCAGAGACTTACCACTTGCCCTAATCATAAACACTAAGTATGTACTTATTCTGAAAATAGCTGCATTTCAGGATCTCATCAAGTTCAATAAGCCTAAGAGTATTCAGCAACTAGGTTTTTGTTTTGTTTTATTTTTGGTAATTGTCCAATTTTTTTCTCTTTGCGATGAGGTCTTGCTATGTGGCTTTATGTCCTAGTTACTCCACTAAATATGTGAGTAAACATCTGACCAAAGCGATTTAAGGGAGAAAGGGTTTATTCTGGATCACAGTTCCGAGGAAGCTTTTCTGATAATGGTTGAGCGAGACATTCATCTATTCCTATAGCAGAATGTCATTAGGAATCACTTTATTTCTACTGTTTCTTTTTTTGTGTGTTTGGTTTTTGGACAGTAGTATTTGATTTTACCCTAGGTCCCTGGACTATCTAGTCTCAGGTGCTTGGTCTCCCAAGCAGTGTCGGGTATGGCTTCTATCTCATTTAATGGACCTCAAGTCAAACCAGACATTGGCTGCTAACTGCCACAGGCTTTGTGACACCATTGCATTAACATTTTTTGCAGGATGCATTTTTCTCGGAGTGGTTCTTACAGTAGGACATTTATTCTTTGCTCTTTGGCTTTGAAATTATTTTATTTCTACTTCTTTCAAAGCTGCCCCTGGCCCTTGACTTCATGTACAGCTATACAATTTATCTCTCTGTTATTGCCATAGACAGGATGAGTTTTTGACAAAATTGGAAGAAAATCACTTATATGTGTTGTTGGCTTCATTTCCCCCATTAGCACATTCTCTTTCTCCCTATTTTCTCCAAGCCACTCATGTTGCCTGGGTGATGCATCTTACAAGACCCAACTTTCTCTCTGGTACCTGGAATTTCCATTTCTGCACTTACTTATGAGCAAAACCATTTTTACTTATTTATGTTAAAACTTACAATTACTGAACATGTATTAAGTTCCAGCCTTATGAATGATGCATATAGACACAAAGCCAAATGAAATGGGAACTTGTTTCATCATGAAGTCTCAGCAAAAAGAAGGATGCATACACATAATCTTATGTGTAAAATCTAAGCCCAGCAACTGTTCTGCTATTATAATCATAATGGAAGGGAGAGCCAGAACTGGCAACAAGAGAAGGCAAATTTTGGGGAAGTGTCCAATTCATCCAAATCAAATAAATTGGAGAACAAATGTGATACCAAAATTTCAGATAAGGAAGTCAGTATTTCATTATTTCAAATGGGATGAGTAAGAACGTAGTTGTGGCAGGCCCTGGCAGACGTCTCAGGGGGTGTCACTACTGTGTGACTATGAGGACTTAAGTTTGGATCTCCAGAAAGCATATAATAGGAAATTGTTGGACATAGCTGCATGAATCTGCATCCTACTGGTGTGGGGTAGGAGAAAGGAGATAGATGCATCTCTGGGATTTCCTGGTTTGCGAGCCAGGTGGGGATGGGGAGGCCAGTTCCATGTTCAGTGAAAAACCCTGTGTTACAGAAATAAGACAAAGTGCTAGTGGAAACACTGGGCACCCTTGTCTAGCCTATTTGTACACACATAGCCTGTACATACACATTCATCTGTGCACAACACACACACACACACACAGAGTCAGAGAGAGACAGAGAAAGACAAAGACAGAGGCATTTTGGAACACAGGACTGAATTATAGATTGGGACATAGAAATGACAAACATTTGGAATTGGGTTGGCCTTGGCAGATAAGGCCAACCTGTTCCTGTGTCCTTTCTTCTGAAGAGATCCGAAGATCAGATCAGAACCTAAAATGTAAACCGTTGACTGGTTCTTCTCATAAAAACCACATCCAGTCAGACAGATAGCGACTTTGAAGATGAAGCCAGAGAACACTGGCGTTAGGGGCAGCCACGCGGTGCGCCTACTGATCTGTCTGGGGTTACTAGTTCATCCTTTGTAATATAAGTTTTTATAAAGAAGTCTAGTGATGTGATAGGCTTCTTTACACGTCTAATATGAAAATTGAAAATGACATTTTCTTCCTGGGTAAATTTATCCTGATCCCCACCAAATCTGTCAGGACATTTCTTGGAAGGCTGTGTTTAGAGAAGGGCTTGATAGATGTCATCACTGGTGTTAGCTGGGAAGGGGAAATAGAGGAGAGTTCAAAGGCAAAGACATTATAAGTTTCACGGGGGTGGGCATTGAGTCTTGATGAGCTAAAACACTTATCCACAAAAAGCATTCAGGTAAAAGGAACATGAAACCTTCCAAATCATGTATTTATATACTGTACTTACCCTAGTAATTTTGGATATAACATTCAATTACATTAGGTAGGTTATAGGCTCCAGCTACTGCCATAGGGACATTTCAAACCCTAGGGGTTAAATGCTCACAGAACCACATGAATGCATCTCTCTCCCTGCCCAGACTTCAGACTTCTTTTAAAAATAAGAACCTACTATATTTGGGTATGTAGCTACATACCTCACACACAAGGCTAGCACATAATATATATTCATCAATTTTCTGGCTTAAGTTAGTAAATAAATATGGTTTTGCTCATGGGTAAGTGAAGTGGAATTTCCAGGCATTAGAGAGAACGCTTCCTCTGTGTGAGAAGCATCACCCAGGAGGTGGTGTGAGGGGATTGGAGGAAATGGGTAACTCAGAGCCTTCAGCTACTTCACCAGGAACCCACAACCCTCACAGCCAGAGCCTTCATCCCTATAGTGGAGTGATGATGTCCTTGGGATGATGTGAGGAGGTGAGGCAAGCAGGACAGCAGGACCCCTGCTGTGTTCTAGCCTCAGGCCATGGTCATGCAGGTGGTACTGTACATCAGGGCCCTTCTAGATAAGTGTCAAGCTGCCACAGCTCCTTCTGTCCTTCCATGCGGCACGTTCACCCTCCTTTCCTGTCTTCCTACTAGAACCATTTTTCTTCTCTACCTCATCATTGTACTGCGGAGGAGAAAGTGAGAATCCTGGAGGATGGGCTGCTGAGGGGTTCTGGTGACCCTCACAGAGGGTGGCCTTTAGATTTCAGCTCAGGAAGGGTCTACTCAAACTTTCTTTCTTGTCATAAATACTCAAAAGATGAGGCCAGATGGTTGGGGCACAGCCTGTAATCTCAGCACCAGGGAGGAGGCCCAGAGTGGAGTTTGGAACCAGGCTGGGAACTTCAGGCCAACCTCAGCAGCGTGAGAATACCCCAACAGAAAGAAACAAACAAAAACTGAATGAACAAACAAAAATTCAACCAATCAACCACCCAAACCAACCAAAACCAAACCAAACATCCAAAGGCACACAAAAGTCATTTAGAAAATACATTTTAATCTAAGACTTTAAAATAGCCTATGTTTACTGCTGTGGCCAAACATCTACAAAGCCCAGGGTTTCCCACCTGCATTGCTAGGGAACATGTGCATGTCCCATACTGGCCATTGCACCTTTTAATTAAAAGACTCTCCTTACACCAACATTCAGTCATTCTATCTTGTCCACCAGTGACCCAGCAGGTATGGAAGGTGAGCTGCTGGGGACCTGGTTCTATCAGTTACATCTGAAGGCCTTAGGGTGACACAGGGACAGGCATTTGCATGAGGTGATTTGCCTTGGGTGGAAGCTTGTAATCAGGAAGAGGACAGACCTGTGTTACTGGTTCTATGACTTTAGGGACAGAGGCCCAGTCTCAGGGGCCAGATTCTCAGCCTTATAAGATAAAGCTGCAGCCAGCCACTATGCTGGGTGTAGGCTTCAAATCATTTGAGGAAAGTTGCTGGAAACACAAGTGCCTGGCTCCTGTGACCCTCTGGGTACCATCTCTGATTGAAGAGTTTAGTATTCTATACTCAAGTGGATTCTGATGTACACTGTGGGGCCATTCTTCCCTCGGGGCCTAGGGAAACCCCAAACCTCAGGCTCCACCTCCAATCTGCTGAGTCTGAGTCTGCCAGTCACAAGCCCCAGGGGCACTCTATAGAATGTTTCTTTTGAGATGCTCTGGCCTAATGGTTTGAGGATCGTTGTGCCAGGATGACTGCTTTCCTGAGGACCCCAGAGAAGAGAGGTGGGGGGCTGGCCAAATACAAACAGCCAGTGAACCTAGGAGAGCCTGGAATAACTTGGTGCAGGGAGCATGATGATGTAGACAGAATCAGTCTGAGGCTGGCATTTTGAATGCTTCAGAGACTGGCTGGACATCCCAGTAGACCCTGACAGCACTGCCTTGAGAGGTCCTGTTTGTTTCTTGGGTGGGTAACATCATGGTGGTTTATAGAGGAAGGCTGGGACAGGTACAAAATGGAAAGTGTGATGTGTTTAGGAGAATGTGGGCCATCTTTGGCCTTCTCCAGAGGGAGCAGAAGCGGGCCTTGGAAGAAGGCTGGCAGTCTGTGTATCTGTTGAATATATATGTATTCATGGTAAAGCTGAAAGAAAGCCATTATTATTAAAATTTACACTTCTAAATAAATGTAGTTTTGGGAGGTGTTTGGTGCCTCATGGTTCTCAACCAGCAGTAGTTTTAGCCTTTAAAGATTATTTGGTTATATCTGAAGATATTGTTGTAGACCAGAGTATATAGTCACTCTCTGTGTCCGTGATCAGAAATTTTGGGAGAAAAAAAATTAAACCCTCATTTGTACTAAACTTACATAGATTGTATCTTTCTGCGGTTATCCAAGCACGTGTACCTGTGCACTATTTATACTGTGTCAGGGTTACCCAAGTACTTGTGTGCTATTTTGTGGTGGTTTGAATGGAAATGGCCTTCATAGGCTATAGGGAGTGGCATTTGGGCTGTGGCTTTGTTGGAGGAAGTATGTAACTGGGGGTAGGCTTTGATGCTTCTCTCTCTCTCTCTCTCTCTCTCTCTCTCTCTCTCTCTCTCTCTCTCTCTTTCTCTCCTGCCTTCCAATTCAGATGTAGAATACTCAGCTACATTTCAAGCACCGTGTCTGCCTATGTGCCACCATGCTTCCTGCCATGATATTAAATCTCTGAACTGGAAGCCAGCCCTAATTAAATATTTTCTTTAAGAGTTGCCATGGTCATGGTGTCTCTTCACAGTAATAAAAACCCTAAGACATATTTACACTATGTCAGGATTATCCAAGTCCTTGTGTACCATTTATACAGTGTTAGGGTTTTATGGCTTAAATATGAAATGTCTGCCATAGGTTCAAGTGTTTAAACCCTTGGTCTCTAGCTGCTGGAGTCCTGCATCTGTTAGGAAGTAGAGCCTCAGTGGAAGAGTGAGTCACTGCAGTCGGGGAGGCTTGTCTTACACTTCACAGTCCTGCCCTGTTTTGAACTAAGTTCTCTGCTTCCTAGTCTATCCAGGTATAAGGAGTCCCAGTCACATGCATCAGTTACCATGATGTCTCCCACACCTTTCATTCCACGATAGAATATATCCCCTTGAATGGTGAGCCAAAGTAACTGATTCCTCTCTGAGGCTGTCTCATTTAGGAATATCAGCAGACTAACAATAAAAAGAACTAATACTCAGGTATCGTGAATCATCAATATTATTTCAGGCACATGAGCACATACAAGGGTTACCATGAAAATACTTGTGAGTTTTATAGAAGGGAGTAGGACATTTATAGATTTTGGTCCAGAGGTCCTAAAATTGATCCCTGCAGATACCTAAGGGCAATCACATTGTCAAGCATCTTATATCACATAGGATATCTCCTGTAACAAAAGATGCTAGTGCCCAGGATGAAAAATGGAGTTGAATGCCAAAGACAAATTTAAACACACACACACAATTCTTTTAAATTTTACGAAAGAGAAATTTATTTTTAAATAAATTAATTTTTATGATTTTTAATTATATGTACATGTGTGGCAGCAGTGGGGGAGATATGTGCACTTGAGTGCAGATGCCAGCAGTGGCCAGGGGCACTGGATGATCCAGGAGCTAGAGCTACAGGTCGTTGGGAATCACCTGACATGGCTGCTAGGAACTGAACTTGTGTTCTCTCCAATAGCAGTATCCGCTCTTACCTGCTGAGTTATCTTTCCAAAAACACCCCCCCCCCACACACACACATACAAAGAAACTTATTTATAAAGAATTAAACTTGAATTCTGTGTTATATTGAGTTATGTGAGAGAAGAAACAATTAGAGAAAGAAGAGATTCTGAGGAAAATAAAAAGACAGGAGAACGAGAGGGAAAGAAAGCATATATCTTAGGGTTCCACTGCTGTAAAGACACACTATGGCCACAGCAATTCTTACAAAGGGAAAACCTTTAATTGGGGTGGCTTACAGTTCAGAAATTTAGTCCATTATCATCATGGCGGGACATAGCTGCGTGTAGCCAGACGTGGTGCTGGAGAAAGAGCTGAAAGTTCTCCATCTTGATCTGAAGGCAACAGGAAGTAGTCTGAGATACTTGGAATGCCTTGAGCATATAAGAGACCTCAAAGCCTGCCTCCACAGTGACACACTTCCTCCAATGAGACCATATCCACTCCAACAAAGCCATACCTTCTAAGAGTGTCATCCCCTATGAGCTTATGGGTGCAGGCAATTACATTCCAACTATCACAGCATGTATCCCCAAGCTCTGAAGGCCCAGTTGACATGTGGCACACACTTGTAATACCAACACTAGAGAAGTAGAAGCAGGGGGATTAGAAGTTTAAGGCCAGTTTGTGCTACATAGTATAGTCTTGTTTTTTTAACCTAAAACAAATCTATTTTGAAGGGGCAGGGAAGAGGATAAACTAACTATAACTGAGTCCAAACCAACAGCAACACAAAACAAAAACTCATAAATATCACCACGGAACAGCAGAATGTTGAAATGAAAATAAATAACAGAACAGAATGACAAATAAATATAAATAAATAAGAAATAAATATCAGAATATCAAAGGAGCTTTTTCAAAAATAATATCTTTCCACTCTCCCATATTCCACAGTACAATGAAATTTCTCTTTCTTTGGGAGTTGGCAGTGGAAGATATGGCAGTGTCCGTCATTTTATCATCTCTGGTAAATGTTCTACAGAAGACTAATTAATTAATGATTCCAACAATGCTTGCAAGAACTTGGAACACATTTTATCCTTGGTCTTTCTAATCTAAAGGGGGCTATTGTTTTGACTCACCAGATTGATACAGGATAAAAATGACAGGGAAAAACTAAAGTAACATGGGATGGGAAATTCTAACACAATATAAAATTGAGGTTGCTATAGAGACAATGTCTGTCTTCCTAAAGACATCTCAGGTAAGGATGTTAAAAACATCAAACCATGCTGAGTTTAAGTGTGTCAAGGCGCTTTTCTCATTTCTAAACCCAGACAATACACTTCAGAAAACCATCTCACAATTGTATTTACAAAAGGAAATTCTTTAAAATAAGAAAACTAAGTAGAGGCTAGAGAGATGGTGCCAAGGTTAGAAGTACTTGTTCCTTCCAGAGGACACACATCCCTTCCCCAGGGCACACTAGGTGGCTTACAACTGCATATAACTCCAGCTCTAAGAAAAATAATAAATCTGCTTTCAGTTACTTACACTCATGTACCACCCCATAACTGAAAACAATAATATATGCATGTATATGTTAGTATGTATGCATGTGTGTGTATATATATACATATATATATTTGCTTTTTCAAGACAAGGTTTCTCTATATAAACCTAGTTATTCCGAAACTTGCTCTGTAGACCATGCTGGACTCGAACTCATAGAGATCAGCCTGCCTCTGCCTCCTGAGTGCTGGAACTAAAGGTGTGCACCACCATGTCCAGAAAAAAAAATCTTAAAACAATTAAGTAAATCAGTTCATGCTTACTTAATTTTATATTTTTATTTGCTGTTTAAGTGTGGTGGGTCTTTAAGTCTTATGAATTTAAGCAGTTCAGAAATGAGCTTAGAAAAGCAAAGGACCATACACAACCATTGTAAAAACACCTGAGTGTGACTCTTTTGAAGAAACCATATAACATGTTTTGTGAATAGGTTCTACCCTTCTCCTCCCTGTCTCTACTGAAGACTCTCTAGCTCTGGCTCATCATGAAACTCTTTCTGGGGCATAGTCCAGTGCATTAGGGCCTTTCCATTGCTGTGATAAAACACCTGGACTAAAAGCAGCTTAGAGAAGAGGAGGCATTATTTTAGCTTACAGTTCCTGAGAGGATGACATGGCTGCTGAGCTGTGAGGCCAGCCTGGCAGCCAGGAAGCTGGCTGGCTGATCACATCTCAACTGCAAACAGAAAGTTGAGAGGGCAGGAAGTAGGCCCAGGCTACAAAACCTCAAAGCCCACCCCCTATGACATACTTCCTTCAGCAAGGCTCCACCACCTAAAGGGTTCATTACTTCCCCAAACAGCACCACCAACTGAGTACCAAATGTTCAAACACAGGGACCAATTGGGGCTTTTCTCATGCAAACCACAGCATCAAGGATCTTGCTTTGCCTAAGTGGGGGTCACTAAAGATTCTGGAAAAGACCTCTTAGGCTGCTGGTGCCTGTACCATCTCTTTGCTGCTGCTGATAGCATGAAAGATCTTGTGGGGAGTGCCATGTGAGGCACAGAGAACTAGTCCTCGAGGGATGGGATGAGATGGAGTTCATTTTTCTCCATTGTGATGACTTGGAACATACTGAAGGAGACTATTATCTGATCACATAATGGCTCACATGGCCAGACTGTTCAATACTATATGGTAAGAGGAAGCTATACAGAAATGACTTAGATGACAATACAGCCTTCCATTTAATAATACTATGTCCACAGACAGGGTCTCGGAAGAGAGAAAGAGCACTTTGGCCAATAGTTGGTTTGGTAAACAGTGATTGGAAGGACCCCCTGAGGGTTTGAATGATAATGGCCCCATAGGTTCATATATTGAAATACTCAGTTCCCAGGTGAAGAGCTGTTTAGGAAGGATTAAGAGGTATGACTTTATTGGAGGAAGTATATGTCACTGGGGGTGGGACTTGAGATTTTTAAAGCCCAGTCTCTCTCTGTGCCTCCTGTTTGTGGATCAGATGTGGCTCTCAGCTCTGCTCCACCACCATGTCTGCCCATGTGTTGCCATGTTCCCATGATTAAGGCCATGGACTAAGCAAGCCCTTAATCAAATATTGTTTTTTATATGTTGGCTTGGTCATGGTCTCTCTTCATAGCAGCAGAACAGTGATGAAAACAGACCCTCATTAAGAGCAATAGTGTTAATATTTTTAACACACTGTCTTGTTGAGAGGCCAAGGCATGTTGTCCTTGTGGTGCCACAGGCACAGAAGAACAGGAACACAGAAATTCAAGCATCTTCAGTTTTCATTTTGAACCTCTGTTTGCTTTTTCTTCATACTCATCTTGTGTTTTGGTCACACTATCAACAACCAAACATTGATTGTCCCCAGACAAGGCACGGTGAAGGAAAGTCCATTTAAAAAACTCATAGAAATCTCCAAACTGATTTCTGCAATGACTGTTTAATTTACACCCCCCACCAACAGTGAATAAAGGTTCTTTTCTCAACACACAGTCTCCCACATTTGTCAGATTTGTTGATGGCCATTGTGATAAGGGTGAGATAGTAGCTCAAAGTAATTTTAATTTGCATTTCTTTGATGGCTAGGGATATCAAAAACTTTAAAAAATAGTTATTGCCCATTTGTGTTTTTTTTCCAAAAGCTATCTAATTTTGATGTGTGATGTTTATTTTATTTGCAAGTATTTTTAATGATAAAGCTCATTAAGACATTTAATTGTAAAATCAAGAAAATGGATTTCATCTCACCGCACTCAAAAAAACGGTCATCATCAAGAAAGCATTCAACAACAAATGCTGAGTGGGATGAATGTGTGTGTGTGTGTGTGTGTGTGTGTCTTTCTCACTTCTGGTGGGAGTGTAAGTTAGTGTAGCTACTATGGAAATCATCATGGAGGTATTTGAAAGTTCAGCACTGGGGAGACAGCCCGGTGGGTAAAGTGATTGTTATGTAAGCTTGAGGACCTCAGTTTAGATCCCTGGCATCCACATAACACAGGGCATGGTATTGTAAGCTTGTAACCCAGAGCTGGGGAGCAGAGATAGGAGGAACCCGGAGGCTCACTGGTCAGCCAGCCCAGCCAAAACAGTGAGCTGTAGAGTCAATGAGATACTCAGTTTCAGAAAAGATATCCGGGTATCAACCTCTGGCCTCCACACATCTGCACAGCCCACATGGGCCAGTGCACCTGCACACATACATGTAGACACATACTCCAAAGACAGAGATATTAATACCATATGATCAGCCAAAGCACTCTGGGGTCAACACTCAAAGAAATGTCAAATATCACAGTAATAACTGCATATCCATATATATTGATGAATGTCACCATAGCTATTGTCGTAGCTACTGTTCCATTGCTGTGAAGAGACATTATGACCAAGACAACTTATAGGGGAAAAAAGACATTTAATTGGGGATTGCTTACAGCTTTAGAGGGTTAGCTCATTATTATCAAGGTGGGGAGCTTGGTGGCAGGCAGGCATGGTGCTAGAGAAGTAGCTGAGAGCTATATCTTGATTTGCAGGAAGCAGGTAGACACACACACACACATATACACAGAGAGAGAGAGAAAGAGAGAGAGACAGAGACAAAGACAGAGATATTCTGGGCCTGATGTTGGCTTTTGAAACCTCATAGCCCACTGCAACAACACACCTCCTCCAACAAGGCCACATCTCCTGATCCTTCTCAAACAGTTTCACTCTCTGGTGACCAAAGCATTCAAATATATAAACTTCTGGGGACCATTTTTACTTAAACTACCACAGCCATGATATGGAAACAGCTTACATGCCCATCAACAGATGAATAGATTTTTTAATTGTGGTAAAAATACACAATAAAGTATTATTCAGCTATAAAGAAGAATATATTTTCTCATTTGCAGGAAAATGGAAAAAAGCCAGAAAGATAAATATCTAGTATTATGTTGGATATGAATGATTTTTATTTTTTAAGACATGAAAGTGAAAATTCAGCTAACTGGCACTTCCTAACAACTTAGATGTTCTCCATACTTTTATTTATTTGTTCAACAAGCATGTACAGTCTGTCTCCTATATTTAAGAAAAGTCCTAGTAACTGGGCAACAAATAAGATTTCAGTCAGAGACTATGGGAGGTTCATAACTGTAATGGACAGGTGAGCAGGCAGTAGATTGCCGCTGAGAGGACACAGGTGGACTTCTAACATTGCTTTAAAAGATGATGGGGCTCTGAACACATTTACTTGTGTGAGATTAAGTTTGACTATATGAATTTGGGAAATACAATCTGTAAAAAGAATCTCTCTGGAATGCCTGTGTGTTATTTGTACATATAATCATCGTGGTAACTGCATTTAATTTAAGATTTCAAATTTGGAGGTGGGCACGAGAAATCCCGTCCCTAGCTACAGAACTATTGTCAGGTGATAGCTGCTGGGGAGGGAGGATCAGCTTTCTTTAAGGGCGTGGATCCTGGTAGCTCGACTTCATTGCATAATGTGTGTATATACATGTATGTATATGTGTACATATATATGTACATGTGTGCCACATATATATATATACACATATATATTGATAAGCAAATAAGGTTGAGAGGAGATAAGATGAATATGGTTAGAATACATTGGAAAATTCTCAAAAATAAGAACAAAATTTAAGAAAAAAATTTAAGAACATTTTAATGTTTTTGTCTCAAGATTTCACAGATTTTTTATTATAATTTAAGAACTATGTATTTATGTGTGTGTATAAGTGTGGCTGCCACCGAGGGACAGCTTTCAGGGCTTGGTGCTCGCCTTACCTCGTGCTGAGGCAGGAACTCTCTCAGTTCTGCTGCCCTGCTGTGCTGAAGGCTAGCTGGTCTGTGAGCTTCAGGGGGACTCTTCATCCTTATTTCGCATCTTACCGAGTCATGCTGGGATTCAGATGCCCTGGTCACATCCAGCTTTTTATGTGGGATCTGGGGCCGGGAGTCTGGCTATCAGGCTCCTGTGGCCTGTGCTTCCATCCACTGACCCATCTCCCTGGCTGCATTATTATGCTTTTAAGAAATATTGTACTAAGACATTATTTTCCTTAATTACTAAGTATTTCAGTATCTCCTTAACACTTGTGCCCAAGGCGACTTCTTCATATGTCTTACTTTAGCCCAGTTTGGAATTTCTTCCTCCACAGCCGCTCCTTTCTCTGCAAGATTGTTGAAGATGTGAACTAATTAGTTCATACGATCCGTAGCACTTACCATTGAATTTGACATGCTTTAATGCAAAGTGACTCTGTGGAATTAATACAAATAAAGAATTGTAGAACAAGGTACTTGTTTGTTCTGAAATGAGCCAGGCATGTCCAGGGGCAGCTGTGTGTGAACCAATAAGATCATACTGTTTGGGAAACTCAGGCTGGTGTGATGGTGTGGGCCAGCAGTAGCCAAGGGACTAGATAAAGAGCAGGTTATGGGGTGCTATTCTTTACTTTGAAAGTTTGACTCGCCTGAGTGTCCCTGTTTGTTTTTGTCAACAAGACACAAGCCAGAATCATCTGGAAAAATTAATTTAAGACTTGCATCTAGGCAAGTCTGTGGGGTCATTTTCTTGACGAATGGTTGGTGTGGGAGGGCCCAGCCCAGAAAGGGCTACAGTCCATTATGGTGGGGAAGGTGTGGTAGGAGAGTGGGACAGCAGGTCACATTGCTTCTGCATCCAGGAGACTGAAGGCAGACAGGGAGTGAGACTATGCAAAGTTAAGCACCTCCCCTCATACACACACACACACACACACACACACACACACACACACACAAATGATCACACCTTTCCTTTTTGAGGGCTGACATTTAAGACAAGAGTTTCTCTTTGTAGTCCTGGCTGTCCTGGAACTTGCTTTGCAGACCAAAGTGGCCTCAAACAGGCATTCTCTATGTCCATACTCTGAATATGAGAGTGCTTCCCACCAAGCTAGTGAATTTCATCCATGCCATTACATGATTGCTTGTCTGTTGCTAATTTCCCTGGGTACATCCTGGTTGTTACCCCTGTTTATAATCGCTTAGAGACATACACAAACAGTTCATGGTGACAACATTAATAAAATTCAAAATCCAGGGAAAACTGGGTGTGGCGCTTCACACCTGTGATCTCAGTACTTGTGAGGCCATGGAGGAGGATTGCCAGGAGTTCAAAGTCCTTTGTTCCAGGTCATCTTTATCTGTAGAGATCCAGTCTCAAAAAGAAACCAGCATGAGGTTAGAGAGATGTTTCAACAATTAAGAGTGGGCACTGTGTTTGCAGAGTACACACTCATGCCAGGCGCTCCAGATCCAGGGGATCTGACCCCCTCTTCTGGCTTCCTGAGGCAGTGCACTCACATATACCCCCCCCCACTCACACATTCACACATTCACACACTCACACACGCACACACACACACACACAATTAAAAAAAAAATGAAAAGGCCAGACAACTAGTAATCAAAATCAAAACAAAAGCATGCACAGAAGAAAATCCCATCTGTATTTTGAGTACTTCAGTAGACAAGTACCTTCATTTTTATGTCTCGCAGGCCTTTTGAGAAAGCCTATAAAATGCTTAGTTTCTTTTTCTGTTGCTCTGGCCTGGCAAAAGCAACATAAGGGAGCAAGTGTTTATTGTGGTTCAGTTCCAGGGTGCAGTCTGTCGTGGCAGGAGGTCTTGGAGGCAGGAGCTTGAAGTTGGCACCATTGCATCATGAGTCAAGGGCAGAGAGTGAGGGATGCACTGTGCTCATCTCCCGAGTCACTTCCAGTTGCTGAGATAAAGTCACTGAGGGAGGGAGGGGCTTATTTTGTGTGTAGTTTAGTGTCCATCACTGAAAGTCCCAGCAGCAACTCAAGACAGGAACTGAAGCAGAGGCCACAGAGAAATGCTGCTTATTGGCTAGCTGTCATGCTTTCCTTAGCTTGCTTTCTAACACAACCCGGGACACCTGCCAAGGGGTAGCACTACCCTAGTGGACTGGGCCCTCTGACATCCTAATAATCAAGAAAATGCTGTAGACATGCCCACAGGCCAGAATATGGAGGCAGTCTCTCAGTTGAGGTTCTCTTTCTAGATGACTCTTGTTTGTGCCAAGCTGACAACAATTAGCCAGCACGTTCTCCACTTCATACAGTTCAGGACTCCCTGGTTAGGGGATGAGCTGGATCCTCCCATGTCTGTTAACATAAGGAAGATAATCTCCCACTATTGGCTACATCCTCAAGTCTGTGGCTGGGAAGGCATGTTAAACTGTCCTGTTACATGGCTTCCTTCAGACTGACTTAGTATGGAAGGAAGTCTCCCACGAGGAGGAAAGTGACATGGACAGTGAGATCTTATGCAATAGTGGATCACAGTGTTTCTTGACTGTTGTTGCTGAGGTAGAGCTGACATACAATAAGTTACTCATATTTGAGGTGGACAGCTTGCAGCATTGTGATATGGCGATACAGCTGTGACAGTATAAACTTTTCTATCACTCCCTGAAACCTCCTCGTCACCCCTCCCCATTATCCACTTCCCTGTAGGAAACTACTCATCTGCCTCTGGCCAACTGCGATCTGCTTTTTACAGCCCCCCCTCCCATCACTGCCATCTTTCCATACATTATTATTCCGTCGTCATCAGCACAAGTGCTTCGAGATTCACCCATGTTATTTCTGTGGTTATTTTATATGTTTCATCCCTAGTTCCAATGTCTTTCATTGTAAATTTCTATTATTTAATTTTTCAATAATAGAAATGTTTAACAACTGGCCAAAAATATCGCTGAAAATATAACAATCTTTTTTTTTTTTTTTGAGCTGGTGCAAATTGGTTTTGGTGAGGTGCATCTGGTGGGCTCTGTGCCCGTGTGTGAGTATTTGCACGTGTATGTATGTGAGGGGTGTGTGTGTGTTTGTGTATGTGTCTAACTTTAGACAGGAGGCTTAGAGACTTTGGTGTAGTTGAGGAATTTAGAATAATTGAAAATAAATAAAAAGAGAATGATAACTTTTAAATTTTTTTCTCCTCCGTTTTTTCAAGCTAAAAACTACAATAGACATGGTAATGTAAAAATGACTTTTTGGTTGCTGACCTGTGGTGTAATTATTGTCTGGCTGGCAACAATGCAGCTGTGTGTTAGTCTGTTTGCACTAGGGACTTGTGTTATTGAAAGTGCTTTGAGAGAGCTCTTGGATGCTGTTCATCTGGGAAGACTATACAGAAGGAGTTAGGATTCAGGACTGAACCCAAGGATGCTGGAATCTGATCACTTGTATATCAAGAAGCTATTGTTACCCCTTAGTCTCTCCCAGAATTCCAGGTTCAGACAGGAGGTTAGTAGAGGGGTTCAGCTGCATTCTGTCAGGGTATATTATGGCTGGAGAGATATGATTTGGATGTTCTTTCTCACTGTATGCTGATATTCATATATCTTCTCCAGGAAACTGGGATATAAAGGGTTGTTCTATGCCTCTTCTGTGCTGTAACAAACCCAGCAGGGAGAATTGAGCAGGTCTACCTATTCAGCACTTCCTGCCAGCCAGACTCCCAGCTGAGGACATTCTGTACTGTTGGTTTAACAAGTAAATCATCTTAGGTGAGTAGTAATACTTCCTGCTCTGTAGGGAAAGTCAGTTCTTGGCTGGAGGCCACACCAGGAGGTAGAGGAGACTGAATCTGGGTGCATCTGAGTACCCTGAGCTCACTGGCTAGCCATTATTCCAGTTTCCTTCCTATTGCAGTACTAATAAAACAGTTTGACTAAAAGCAATGTGAGGAGAAAGAGTTTATTTGGCTTACACTTTTTGGTTACAGTCCACCATGGAGAGAAGTCAGAAATTCATGCAGGAACTGAAATAGAGATACTGGTTTGCTCCCAGGGTCACATTTACCCACTTTTTTTTTTTTTTTTTTAATAGAGGGTTTCTCTGTGTAGCCCTGACCTGGAATTTGGCCTTGAACTCACAGAGATCCACCTACCTCTGACTAGGATTAAAGGTGTGCACCATCACTGCCCCATCTACCTTTCTTATACAGCCTAGACCAGTAGTTCTCAACCTTCTTAATGCTTAACCCTATAATATGGTTCCTCATGGTGTGGGGACCCCCATTGTTATTTCATAACTGTAATTTTGCTACCATTATAAATCATAATGTAAATATTCTGATGTTAGACCACCAAAAGGGTCATGATCCACATGTTGAGAACTCACATAGACTCACTAATGGGAACAGCATTAGTACTAGCACAGTAGACTCGGCCCTGCTACACCAATAATCAATCAAGAAAAAATGTCCAACAAGCGAATTTGATTGAGACAACATTCCAATTGAGACTCCTTCAGGTTACTCTGAGCTGAGAGGAAACATCTTATCTGATGGGGATGAGCATGAAGCAGGTTTCTGGTAGTGGCCTCTGAAATGGTGGGGGGTAGAAGAAGGGAGAGAGGGATGTTTAGGTGATCAACCTAGAGATGGTGAAATCATGGAGGTCAAAGACAGAGTGAGCACTGAGGTGTTCTGCGGTCTATGGATGATGACAAGGATGCTGTTACAAGGACACTGGTGTTGGTGCTGTCACTGAGGGATGGTGGTAGAGCGAAGGGCATTATAGTTATAGTTATAGTCAGTTTTGGAGGAAGGGAGGCTGAAGAATCAAGGAGATGAGCAACCTTTGTGGTCATGAAGAGGGGAGAGGAAGGGAGGTCACTGATTGGGCAGGATTGCTACTCTTAATTTTAGGGTGGACACTATTTTCATCTGCTCTATGTCCGTGGGTTGGACACTGAGATGGAAAGAGTAGAGATGCTGGGGGCAGTTGGACAGTGGATGGCAATGGAAAGCAGAAGAGTGGGAAAGGATTGCAGAATGCTGGCAGGACGATCAGATTTGGACCAGGAAAGAGGAAGAGTGATATTGACATTTATTTAGTGCTTTTGAAATGCCAAGGGCCAGTGTTTGGCTTTGCTTAATCCTTTGACAAATCATTCCAGCTATTATTGTGCAGATCAAGTTTAGAGACATAAGTTTATCAGGATTCACGCTATGGTGCAGAGGACGGCCATTTCACATTCTGAAATCTAGGAGAAAACAAAGAACAGCACACCAGTCAGAATGGGAGAGGACTGGAGGGCTGTGACAGCAGAGCCACAAAGCTAAGGCGGTTGAAATAGATAACAGATCGAGACTGTTCAGAATGAGCTGTGTTGGGCTGACAGGGGGGCTCACTCCTGGACTGGAAGCCTGATTCCTACCATCTTGTTTTATAATTGGCTGGAAACCCCACCACCACCACCATCCACACAGATGATGAAAGCTTTCTTTTACACTGGTGGTTGAGGCAAGAGAAGGTAAATAAAATATCCAATCCAGGTAGATCTTTGAGGAAAATTTCTAGAATTTATATATATATTATTTGCCTAAATCCTTCTTGATTTCAAGTTTCATTGTTCCACTTAGTGGTAAGGGGAGTGGGAAAATGTGGTTGTGTTTCTCTCCCAGGAGTTCACATGTACAGTCAACACTCAGTCTCTACTACCATAGGGAAGGGAAGGAGGCATTTTATGATGCCCCTAATTCTTTGCTCTCAGTAAAGACACGTCAAAATCACGAAGGCTGCTGGCATACTAGATGCTCATGAAAACAACCAATGAACAATATTCTTTAGCAATTCTGAAACTGTTCTGTAGTAAGACCTGCTTCCAAGATGGAGAGGACATATCAGCCATCTTGCCCTTAGGCTATTCCTCTGTTCACACACCCCCCACACCCAATCTTAATGCCATTGTCATTTGAACATGGTGGTGTCAGTGTCAGAGGGACTGTATGACCAGAGGCTTCCATGAAACGGTCTTTATAATTTTAATAGTCTGCTCATTAAAACGGGAAGAGGGTGGTAAGACAAGTGAGGATAGTGGATGGGAGATGGGGGCCAGATGGCTGGGGACACTGGGCCTTGGGTAGGTATATAGTGGAGGTGGGTGGGGATGGGCTCAGCTACTGGTTGTTATGAGGGAATACTGTTTCCAAAAATTTACAATTTTCAATAGAATCTAGAGATCCCAGTTTTTAGCATTTCTTAAAATTCATAATTCTTTTATTTTATCCCCCCTTTCTCCTCCTCGCTCCCTCTTTCTTTTAAACTTTCTTTGGAATCAGGATTTTACTATACTGCCCAGCTCACTTCAGACTCTTTTGTTCAAGCAACTCTGCTGTCCTAGCCTCCTGGGTTCCCGGGGCAACAAGGGTATTGCTGTGCCTTGCTCAGTCTCCTAATTTTTAAGTGTTCACTCAAATGTTTCAATATAAATAGATAGAGCAAAGCAGACATTCAAAAGGGCCAAGTGTAGGTCTGGTCTCTGAGTCAACCTCTCAGGACCTTGTCTTATGCCACCCCACCCCAAATCTCTCTGCATAATCCTGGCTGTCCGGAAACTCTCTCTGTATTCCAGGCTGGCCTTGAACTCAGAGATCAGCCTGCTTCTGCCTCCTGAGTGCTGGGAATAAATGTGTTCACCACTGCCATCTGGCTAGGACCCTATATTCTTAAAAACAAAGATTTATTTATTTTATGTGTGAGTGTTTTGCCTGGATGCATGTCTGTGAACTACATGTGTGCTTGGTATCCATAAAGGCCAGAAGAGGGCATCAGATCCCCTGGAAATGGAGTGACAGATGGTTGTAAGATGCCATGTGGGTGCTGGGGACTGATGGTTTCCGGTCCTGTAAGAGAAGCCAGAATTTTTAACCACCGAGCCACCTCTCAGCCCCAAACCCTTTGTTGTTGTTTGAGAAATGGGATTGTTACTCATCTCAAAAACATAGGCAGGATGGAAAGAAGCAGTATATGTTTTTGCTAGATAATTGTGTGTGCATCTTACTTCTTGATAAATTTTGCCTTTGGTTGAAGACATTCTCAGGTTCTTGTCTTTGGGAGTGGGAAGGTCAGCTTAGAGAGTGTGAAGAAGACTCAAGGAATAGAGGTCACATGTCTATGGGAGTTGGACATTCTCTTTCAGCTTCTTAAAACTATTCTGATTTACATTTTCAAACCTATTTTTTTTTGAAGTACCATAGTCAAAAGTTCAGATAGTTCATTTGGTTATTGAACTTAGATTGGAGAAGATCCTTTTTCTAGTCACCTGACATTTTTTTTTCCTGAAGTTAAAGAGCACTCCTAAGACTTGGCCGTTCTTCGTTGTCTTTTTCTTCTGTTTTGGAGACAGAGTCTCATGTAGTCCAGGCTGACTTCAAACTCACTACGTAGCAAAGCTTTGCTTTGGAAGCCTCATATTCCCGTCTCATCTTCTCAAGTGCTACCACATCTGCCTGTTGTCTTTTTTTTTTTTTTTTTTTTTTAAATAAAACTAATTAGGGGCTGGAGAGGTGGCTCAGTAGTTTAGAACACTTGCTGTTCTCTCAGAGGCCCTGAGTTTGGTTCCCAGCCGCCACATCTGTGCCTGTAACTTCAGAGCCAACTGCAAATGCAAAGAAATTTCATTTACTATTTAATATAAAGTAAAACTTGGGCATAAATATTAAAGGTAAAAACCTGAGATAACCTAGAGCAACCATGACACACCACCAGGGTCCACTTTCTGGTTTGAAAAGGCCGCACAGCCCCTGGCCCTTCATCTTCCTCTTCTAAGTGACTTTCTTTCCTGAGGACCTTTTCTTCTCCATGATCCATTCTCACCAGCTGAATGTGAACCCCACCTCTTGAACCAATGTTCTTCTCCATGGGACATAACACAGATAAAATTCCCATAACACTCCCCCCCTTTTTTTTTGTCTAATTAGAGAGTTCTAACTCTAATGCAGTAAAACTATATACAATGAGTATCAGGTAATGTCTAAATAAAAAGGAAATGTGTTAACCTTAACAAAAATAAGAGTAAAGTCAACAAGAACAACTATCAAGTAAGAAATACATTCACAATGTCTAGGCTATTTGTAATTGGCAAATTTAGAGAAATTATTCCATTTGCTGTCCTCCCTTGAGGAGTTCAAAGTTTTGGCCTAACTTGCTTTCTACCATTACTAGGGAAAACTATAACTATCTAGTCTTCAAACCCTTCAAAGACCTGAGAAGGATAATTACTGAGTAAACAGGAAGTCCAGGGCAAGCAACTTTAAAAATTAAGAGAAATGACAGAAACAGCTGGTTGCCTAGATATTGATGTCCCTGTGATTAGGTAATATTACATCCATCTGGAGTCTCGATGGAGTTAAAGACTAAATTATAGTTTTTCTTAGGTATGATCATAAGTAAATTAGGTATAAAACTTTAGACTTACAAAGATAAGATAAATAACACAGCATTTTCCCTAAATTTGCCAAATACAAATGGCCTGGATATTGTAACTATAATTTTTACTTGACAACTGTTTTTGTTGTATATAATTTTACTACATTAAAGTTAAAACCTGGTATGGGATGTCTTTTTCCCTAGTTATAATAAAAAGTAAATTAGACATAAGACTTTAGCCTCAAAAAAACAGGATAAATAGTAGAAAATTTTCTTTAATTTTGCTAACTACAAATAGAGTAGATATTGTAACCAAACTTCTAGCTTGATAGCTGTTTTGTTATATGTAATTTTACTATGTTAAAATTAAAACCTTCCTTTTTGATTAAATAGAAAAGGGGAAGTGATGTGAGATGTCTTTCTTTATACTGTGAATATACTCTCTTACCATTTGTTAATAAAGAAGCTATTTTGGCCTATGGCAAGGCAGCTTAAGAGGCAAGCAGAGATACAGACAAGGGAGGGAGAAGTCATGGGGAGAAGATGTAAGCTGCTGCCCAGAAAGCAAGATGTAATGGGACACAGATAAAGCCACTCATGGAATATATGGGAATACATAGATTATTAGAAATGGGTTAATTTAAGATCAAAATAGTAAACCATATCAATCTTTTATTTTACCCAAATGGAATATGTTTAAAATATGGTTTATTGTTTTGATCTTGGATAGAATTTTCTTTTTCCAAGCAAACTCCCTCATGGAATCATGAAATAGTTTGAGTTGTTTTTCCAGTAGGAGACATATGATAATGTAAGGGATAAAAGAATAGGAAATATTGCTGAAACATCCTTTCTGCAGCTTTGTACAGTAAGAGGGCAATGTTGGGTGCAAGATGTTTTACAACAATAAAGTGACCTTTAAGAAAAAGCAATTTATTCACAAAGCAAATCTCCAAAGAATGGCCTTTTGTATTGGGTCTTTGGCTGGGGCATTGTTTCACATTGCTTGTGGTAATTACCTTCAATTTACTAAGGGGTTTATAATTTCAGAGCTGAGGAATTCTGGAAAAGGGAATCTGGAAATTTGCTATAGTAATAGATATGCAATGTGGTATGCACAAAGCCTGACAGCCAAAAGTGTGGGTGTAAAATGCAAATTGTTGATTGGGTTCTTTCCCTGTGACCACCTCACAATCAAATCTTTTAAATAATACACAAATGTCCTATTATTATTACTTGTTGATTTCATGTCTTTTGTTGCCATTATTACTATTATAAATAACAATAATTCACATTTTTATTGGGTTCTTTCCTTGGGCTGACAATTTATAACTGCCCTTTAGTCTTTATACTGACTTTCCTGAACAGCCTATGAGTTAAGGTCCGTCACCTTCCCATCTGATGCTTGTCTTTCCTGTTCCAGGGCTAGAGTCTGTTCTGCCTCTTTCTATTCACAGAATCACACAAATATGACTTATTCTAACCTGTCATTTTTCCCAGAAAGCCATGCTTAAGGATGTTAGTCTGCCATGTCAACTGCTCTTTAAGATACATTGACAACTCCATGTCTAACGTAGCAATGCTCCAACCATCATGATTCTGTGAGACAATGGAAATTTCACTGAGTGAAATTGAAAGAGAGGGAAAAAATGCTTAAATCTTTGACTCTAAGATATTCTTCAGAGGGTGTGTGGATTGGGTGCCTCACTGAGGGCCAAAGACAGAGAAAGTGGGCTTCCGGGAGTTGAGGGGTGGGCTATGGGGGAGAAGAAAAGCCACACTGAGAGAAGAGAGGAGGCTAACAATAGAACATTGAAGTTTTGTCAAGACTTGACATTTCCTGTCTGATGGAGGGTCTCCCACCCACTAGTTCTGACTGAGGAGGTGTTGATTACCCATCATGGCTACCATCCTTCAGGAGAACCCCTGGGAAGTCCCATTTTTAATGTTCTGACTATTATCCTCATGAGTATGTCTATACTTCTGATTATGGGAATCATGACTTTGCACTTACTGAGGAGGAGAGGTGTATTAGAAGCTCCAGCTGGTGAGGTGAATTCTGTCAGATTTTGCTAGCCACTGTCAGAACAAGAACATTCTGGTGACAGCTCTAATAACCACCCTCTCTCTGTGGAAAAGCAATGATTAGGACTCTTTACTGTTGGGTATTAATTCCCACCACATTGATATTATGAATATGTCTAAATTCCTTTTCTGATGTGAATTTAATATATATCCTCACCCCATCACCTCTAAACACAACTAGTGGTTCAGATGAGTCACCTGGAATTATACATTGTTGTCCTTGACCATGTTAAAAGGACAGAGAAATTATTCTGAATATGACACTGTTGACATTGAAAGAGGTAAGATATAAGCTAGATCCATACCCATAGATGTAAGAGACAAAAACACTGTTCATGTAGAATAGCCTGGAAATAACCACCACAAAGATTCCACTCTTGCTTCCCAGCACATCTTGCTAGTCAGTGCTACAGGAAGTGGGTATGGAAACACTTGGGATCTTATTTTATCTGTTTCCACCCTTTTGCCTGAGAAATTTTTATGTGAGACTAGGTATATGGGCACATAATTAGGTATACAAAATGAACATTTACTGATGGTAAATGATAAAGAAATTAATTTTCAAACAACTTGTCAGTATGCATACAATTGTATTTATTAAAGAGAAAATCAAATTTGCATACTAATGAGAATGGCATGCTTATTTATTTTTACATAAAGTATTCAACCCTGTCTGGTTATCTGCTATTACAGGACCTAGATCAGCTTCAGTACTTCCCAGAGTTGATCCATATTCTGATTTTATCACTGTCAATCCTGAGAATGCTGCTTCCTGTAAATACATAGTCAAAATGGCTCAAGTTTGTTTAGGGTCATTTCAGGAATTGTTGGAAAGTCTGTTCTAATCTCAAGCCAAATTTCATCTAATTTTGAGTTTTTATGACAGTCAAGTTAGCGACTTGAACAGCAATTTTTAGAACTAAACATGCTAACAACAACAAAAAAAACATACAACGATTCACTAAGAGGTACATGCTGGGAGGATGACAGAAGGGAAATGTAAACAGTCTGTTTTTATAACTAAACTGTTGCTTTTAAAGGAGCAGCAAACTTTAGGAAAGCATTGAGATGGCCTAGAGCCTGAGGTGTGCCAGGCAGTGCTCCTTGCTATCACGTGATGTGGTGGCCTAGCAGCACAAAGTGCTCACACTGTGAGTTCAGAGCCAAGATGGCAATGACGTCACATGATGCAGTATAGTGCATGCTATTGGAAACACTCTGGATCCATTATATGTTTAATTTTTTTAAAAAAAGATTTGACCATTGCACATTCACAGGTCTTTTACTGTTGTTTAGTAAGCTATCCTATATGGAGTTTTTTCCTACAGATTAAGAAGCTGTGAGCTAGTAAAAAACCTAGCACAAACAAGGAAGGGGCTCCCAAAGCCCCACCCCTAGGCGAAGAGCTGTTGGCCATGGATAGCTGCTGAAGCAAAGAGAGCCATTTTTCTGTGGGAGTGTGGCTAATGCTAGGCTGTCCTTCCCAGTGAATGGCCCCTCACTCATGTGTGCATGAGAAGTATTGATTGGACTCAGTGGCTGATATTCTAGAAGAAAAACAGATATGAAGTTGAGCACGATATGTCTAGAGGTGTGGGAGACATTGGAGGGAAGCAGTAGGGGGTCAATAGGCTCAAAATACTTTATATTCAAGTATGAAAAATTTCAAATAATTTATAAATGACAAGCTATAGTTGTTGGTTTTGCCTGTGAGAAGGCACATACACACACACACTCATACTACCAAGGCCACATGAGTTTATTTAAGAGAGTTTCCAGGCGGGTACAGGAGCAGGGAAGCAGGAGAGGAGGAGAAACAGACTGCAACATGGTGTTTCTTTTTAAGAGAAGGGGTGTGTGTGGGTTTATGTAGTCACGGGTAGGGGCACACCTTCATAATGAGGTGCATCCTGCTAGAGTCATGTTGACTTCACTATGTGGGGTGGCAGGAATCCTTACACCCAGTGCCATGTTGGGTTCACCACATGGAGTGTCAGGAATACTTAAAATAGTCTGTTGTGGAATATTATTTTGAGATGTGCTATGCTCATTTATGCTGTGCAATATTTGTTTAGTGATGCAAAGATGTGTTGCATTCTTTTATGCTGCATTTGTTTAACTCTATGAGGCTGTGTTACTGTGCCTGTCTAAAACACCTGATTGATCTAACAAAGAGCTGAATGGCCAACAGCAAGGCAGGAGAAAGGAAAGGTGAGGCTGGCAGGCAGAGAGAATGAATAGGAGGAGAAATCTGGGCAAAAAGATTAAGAAACAGGAGAAGAAGCAAGAAAGAATACCAGGGGCCAGCTATCCAGCTACACAACCAGCAATGGAGTAAGAAAGAAAAAAGGCATAGAGAAAGGTAAAAACCCAGAGGCAAAAGGTAGATGGGATACTAAAAGAAGCTGGCTGCAAACAAGCCAAGCTAGGGCCGGGCATTATTTGTAAGTAAGAATAAGCCTTTGTGTAATTAGTTTGGGAGCTGAGTTCAGGCCTCCAAAAGAACAAAGAGCCAATAGAGTAAAACAACAATAGTCTAGAATTCTTTGGGTTGTGCACTGCAGAGCAGACAAATAAAAATCATTTAAGCAGAAGAGGAATTCATTGCTCAGGCATTTCGATGCTCAAGAGTAGGTTTGCTTTTAGTTACTTGGAGTTATAGCATATTCTGAGAACAAAATCATTAGGATTTCATTCTTTTCCTTTATTCAGCACACTTCTGCCTCTGCCAACTTCCTTCCCAGACTCCACTAGCAATCTGGTCTCTTCTCCTCCCAGACTCTCATAAAAAAGGGCAAGATTGTCTTCCAGTCCTGAGGCTTCTTCTGATTGGACAATCCCAGTTCCATATTTGACTGAAGCTAAGTGGGGCTTCATCTGTAGCAGTAGGGTTGAAGGGAAAAGATTCCCAGATAAAACCTGCAATTGTTCTAAGGAAAGGAATAGGGGAAGTCAGCAGCAGGAATCACAGAAGCAACAAAAACACCTGGGTGTGGTGGTTTGGATGAGCCCCATAGGCTCAAATATTTGAATGCTTTGTCCCTAGTTAGTAGAACTGTTTTGGAAGGATTAGGAGTTTTGTAGGAGTGTATGTGACACTGGGGGTGGACTCGAGGTTTCAAAAGCCCATGCCAACCCCACCCCCTGCAGCTTTTGAATAAGATGTGAGCTTTCAGCTCCAGCTCCATGCCATGACAGCCTTCCTGCTGCCATGCTCTCCATCATGATAATGGACTAACCTTTCAAAATTGTAAGCAGAGCCTCAATTAAATGCTTTCTTTTTTAGGTTGCTTTGGTCATGATATCTTCTCACAGCAATTGAATAGTAACTAAGACACTAGGTGATCTTGAAAGTGTGGAAAATCGAGTTAACAGTGCTTACTTTAAAAACACATGTCAAAGGTGGGAACAAGCCTGTAATCCCAGCTACTTGGGAGGCTGAAGTGGGAGACGTACAATTTCAAGGCTTGCCTGGTTTATGAAATGAGTTTGAGGGAAGCCTAAGCAACTTAGGGAGGTCTTATCTCAAAAAAAAAAATCCCATCTATAAAACTGACAGATCAATCCAGATAAAATCTAATCATGGACAGGGGGGAGTCACAAAGTCTTCCCCTTAGCTGAAGAACTGTTGGTAATCTGTGGTTACTGGGCAGAGAGCCAGCTTTCTTCAGGGATATAGCCTTTGAGAGGCTATCCATGCTCTGGTAGATGGTCCTACACATCCATGTACATACTAAGTGGACATGGAGGAGGGGGCAGATGTAGTGGTGCACATCTTTATCCCATCACTCTGTAGGCAGAGGAAGGCTAGGCAGGGGCAGGCAGATCTCTGAGTTCTAGGCAAACTTGGCTATATAGTGAGTTTCAGGCCACCAGGGATACATAGAGAGAACCTGCCTTATATCCAGATATACACAATAGAAAAAAAGGAAGCATCTTGAACAAATGGGACTGGTCTAATGATAGTTGCATGTAGAAGAATGTAAATAGATCCATATTTATTACCTTGAACAAGACTCAAGATCAAGTGGATAAAAGATTCCAACAGTGTATTCAGATACACTGAATCTAATAGAAGAGAAAATAGGGACCAGCCTTGAACACATTGGCACAGATAGGAGACAACTTCCTAATCAGAACACCAATAGCACAGGCACTAAAAGTAACAATTGATAAACGAGACCTTATGAAAATGAAGAGCTTTTGTAAGGCCAAGGACACTATCAATAGGACAAAATGGCAGCCTAGATAATGGGAAAAGATTTTTACCAAATCCACATCTGACAGAGGGCTAATGTACAAAACATATAAAGAACTCAAGAAACTAGACAACAATAACCAAATAATCCAATTAAAAATGGAGTGTAGATCTAATCAGAGAATTCTCAGTAGAGAAATCTCAAATGCCTGTGAAATTTTCACTGGAAAATAAGTGAAACACTTAAAGAAATGTCATCAGGGAAATGCAGGTCAAAATGACTCTGAGATTCCATTTTATACCTGTCAGAATGGCTAAGGTCAAAAACACAAGTGACAGCTCATGCTGGAGAGGATATGGAGCAAGGGGAACACTCCTCCATTGCTGGTAAGCGTGCACACTTGTACAGCCACTATGGAAATTAATATGGCAATTCCTCAAAAAGTTTGGCATCCATCTACCTCCAGACCCAGCTTATACCACTCTTGGGCATGTATCCAAAGGATGCTCCATCCTACCACAAGGACACTTGCTCAGCTATGTCCATAGCAGCTTTATTCATAATAGCCAGAAACTGGAAACAGATGACCCTCAACCAAAGCATGGATAAAGAAAATGTGGTACACTTACACAATGGAGTATTACTCAGCTGTTAGAAAAATGACATCATGAAATATATAGGCAAATGAGTGGAATGATAATAAATCATCCTGAACAAAGCAACCCTTACCTAGGAGTAAAACATAATATGTCCTCACTTATAAGTGGATATTAGCTGTTAAGTAAAGGATAATCACACTACAGCCCACCAACCCAGAGAGACTAAGTAACAAGGAGGGCTCTAGGGGGGGATACCCAAATCTCCCTGGGAAGGGGAAATTGAATAGATTTTTGTGGGTGGACTGGAGATGAGGGAGAGGGTATGAGGAGGCTATTGGAATGGGCACATTAGGGAGCACTGTGGAAAACTAGTGCAGTGGAAACTTCCTGGGACCTCTGAGGATGACCCAGCAAGGACTCGTAGTAATGGAGGATATGGAGCCTGAACTAGCTGGCCATCTTATGTAACCAAGAAAGATTTCCAGTGTGTGTGTGTGTGTGTGTGTGTGTGTGTGTGTGCGCGTGTGCGTGTGTTGGGGAGGGCCAACTAGGATACCAACCAAGGCACAAAACTTTGATCTATAACCTGTCCTGCTTACAAGATGTGCTGGGGCAATGAGGACACAGAGCTTGTGGGAATGGCTAACTAAGGACTGGTCTAACTTGAGACTTAGGGTAGAACCAAAAACAACTAGCCAAAAAGAAAAAAAGTGATTCCTAATGATATTCTGCTATCCTTATAGATCAGAGTCTAGCTCAATTGTCATCAGAGAGGTTTCCTCTGGCAGCTGATGGGAGCGGATGTAGAAATCAACAGCCCAACATTAGGGCAATCTTCATGGCCTCAAAAACTGATGTTAGATTTCTCAGTTATTTTCCAGTGGAATGAGGTACAGTAGGCTTGAATTTTCATAATTTATGTTTTTTTTTCCTGATAACTAACAAGGACTGAAGAATGTACTAATTCTGCATTGTGTTTAGTGACTACATCCTGAGATGTTCGTGTCTGTGTTCTCCTTCTCTGCTGAGGGCACTGCATCTTCAGAATCGCACACTTTATTGTTTTCTTTGTTTGTGAGTGATGAGAACTGAATTCTGGTCCTCTGCAAGAGCAGTACACACTCAGTCCTGAGTCTGTTTAAAGCTCTTTGCTAACTGGAAAGCAAGAGTTCTCAGAAAATCAGCAGAGCTTGCTATCACGATGACCTTGAGCAGGGCCTTTCACCATGCATTGCCTGGGAATCTCAGACATGTTAACTTTGTTGGCAGTGAATGTATTCCTAGCTTCCTGGAACCAGATCGTGATCTCATCAGGTTTCCTAGCAACCCTTTGAAGATAGCAACTACAAACTCACTAAAATCGTGATGTGACTGTAGTCAAGATGATGGAGGGAACTCTCCTCAGAGAAGTTCACTCCGTCATTTTGAGGACATGTCACTTCTGAGCACCTCTCTTTGCCTGTATCAAAATGTCTTTATCAAACCCCAACTCCGATACATAAACCAGTTTGTTCCAAAGTTCTTTTTAGGGCTGAAGTCATAAATCCCAGTTTGGCTTGAGTTGAGGTCTCACCAAAAAAAAAAAAAAAAAAAAAAAAAAAATCTAGAGAATTCTTTAGCCTGCTGAGGGTAACAGTGGGCAGTGTTCTTTCCTGCCTCTGTGCATCTCGCCCCCAAATCAGACTCATTTATGGAGTGGAGTTTCTAAAAGAATAATGATTTCAGGATGGAAGGTCAAAGGTTAGGAAGTGGGAAAGAGAGTTTCTATGAGGCAGGGTTTCAGGGCATCAGTAGACTCTCTGAATAAAGAAAGCTGCTAAGAAAAGGAGTCATATGGCTATTTTAGTAGTAGCCGCCTGTTAATATGAGATAAAATATAGTAAGAATAAAATAAAGACAAAGATGATAGCCAGATAGTAAGATTTGTGTGTGTACTCGTAAGAATAAGGCTTTTCTTTGAATAGGTTTAACCACCATTGTATGCACAATCTCAATGTGATTTTATATGAGCAATGCACAATTGGATTCTTATCTCTGTATTTTAATTTTCTGGCCATGCTCCAGTAGGAATGGCCACTTTTTGTTGTTCCTTAAAAGACATTTCTCTGCCTGCAGCACTCCCAGAGAACAAGCTCCAGCAAGATTTGGTAGAAAGCAAATTTAAGTGGCTCCCTGCTTTAAATAAGCCAGTTCTATTAGAAGAAGATGGCAGAGTCTAGTGTATGTGTGTGGGTGGGGGGTACAGGATTAAAGTAGTGAGAAATGGAAGAGCTTACTTAGCGCTGAGGTCATTTCGAGGCTGAACTGCCTGCCTCACTGCCGTGTAGGCAGTGGAGGTTGATAATAATTATAAGAGTTGAGGAACGTGGAAGGAAGCAGCTGCCCTGAGATTAGCTGGAGCACAGCCATCGTGAAACTGTCTGATTAATTAAAAACTCTGGTCCTTGTTCAAGTCACCATTTCACTCAAAGGAAGCTAGCTGGAGAGATACACAGGAACCACACAGATGACGTGTGCAGCTCAGACACTCTCGGCCCTGAGCTTCTATCTTCCGGCATGTTGGCCCTGTCAGCTTGCCAAGCATTAACGAACGAGGAAGAATTGGTGAGAACAGTTTGTGGAAATGGAAGTTTCCATGTATCTTGCTTGACTCACAGAGAACTAGCTTAACGGTTGTCAACAGTTCAAATTCCCCCTCGGCCCAGTTCTTTGGACCCACCCTAAGGGAAGAGCTTTCCTCCTAGGCAGCCTTTAGCCGCGGTGAACACTTCTCTCTACACTCTGCCTATATTTTTCGCTTTCCCCCTCTCTAAGCACCTCAAGTTTTCATTATCATAGGCACAGCACATCAGCTACTACATCTCTCTACCTGCTCGTGTCCTGGAGCATCTTGTCTTTACTCTGGAGGGCTTCTTAAAGTCATTTGATAAATGCTTATTAGGCGTTCGTCATATCATTTTATGACCTGGCCGAAGTGAATGATGAGTGAACATCCTTTTCATCATATAGCTTATATTCTAATGGGAGAAGACAGACAAAATAAGCAGAGTGAGTGATCTAGGGCCAAAGAAGAGTTGTGGGGTGCCTATGTATGCCTTTGTTCCTCAGCACTTGGAGTCTGAGGCAGGGGGATCATGATGAGTTCAAGGCAAGTACATGGGCCTTTCAAGATCCAGCCTTGGAAGTCAAACTCCTTATTTTCTGCTAGATTCTATTATGCTAAGGTCATTCCTAATTTAAGGGAGAGGAGACTGCCCAATGCATAAATGCCAAGTAGTAAAGGCTACTCAGGAATTCTGTGGACACTAGCTACCACATCTATCTATCTTGAATGTTACAGATTGAATGCATATGTGTCTCTAAACATTCCTTTGCTAAAGTCCCAGTACCCTTGTGACTGTATTTGGACTAATGACATACATAGTTAAGGCTAACTGAGATCATGAGGCTAGGACCTTAATCCAGCACAATTAGTGTCCTCATAATAAGAGAATGCTGGGAGATAGCTCATATTCTCTCCCTCTCCCTCTTGCTCTCTCTCAGCACACAGGCAAAGTCCAGGCCAAGATGTGGCAGGAGCTCGGCCAAGGGGAAAACCCGGGGAAAGCCTTCACTGAAAACTGCATCGGCTACTTCCTTGACTCTGGTATCCTAGATTTTGGCATCTCCAGAACCATAATAAAATAAGCTGAAACCGCAAGTCTAAGCATTTTGTTACTCCAGCTTTTGGCTCATGTATTTTATTGAAACAAAACAAAACAAAACAAAACAAAACAAAACAAAACAAAACATCTTTCCCTAGCACTTCCCTTTGTCAGAATTTTGTAGCCTGAAGTTTTTCTGTTCTGTCCAGCCTCTCAGTTTGGCTGGACAAACCTCCCCTATCCATTGTCCTGCATCTGCTTATAAAATAATTACTCAGAGGCTTATATTAATTATGAACTGTTTGGCTTACAGCTCAGGTTCATTACCAACTAGCTCTCACAACTTAACTCAACCCATTTCTATTAATCTGTGTATTACCATGTGTGTCGTGGCTTTATCTATGTTTCATTATGTCTCATTTTCTGGGCAGCAGCCTGCAGTGTCTCTTTTGACTCTGCTCTTCTTTGTCATCTTTATCTCTGCTTGGGTTTCCTGCCTGCCTCCATGCTGCCTTGCCATAAGTCAAAACAGCATCTTTATTAACAAATGATAATAAAATATATTCATAGTGTGCAGAAAGACATTCCACATCAGAATTTACTTTTCATTTTCCCTATGTGTATGTGTATATTGTGTGTATATATGTATGCATGTTTGCATGCATGTGGACACTTGTGAGTATATGTGTGTAGCCTAGAGTTGATGTCAGGTGTTGACCCTGATCTCTCTCAACTTTATTGCAGCAGAGTCTCTTGCTGGACTCAGAACTTTCTTGCTAGTCAGCCTGCCCTGGGGCTGTCCTGTCTCTGCCTCCTCAGTGCTGAGGTTACAGGTAACCACCATGTGTTTCCTAGCATTTGCTTGGGCTCTGGGAATTGCAACTGCAGTTTTCACACTTACATAGCAAGAGCTTTACCCACTGAGCCATCTCTGCATTCCTTAACTCGCTTTCCTCTACAGTATCTATGACAACCTGATGTTTTCTCAACGTGTGCATCTTTAGTCTTTCCAGAGGACTGGGGAAACACAGGTTTGTTTACTCTGCAGCCTCATTTATAAACCAACGTCTAGTGCATACAAAGTGCTTGATTTATTTCTTAAATGATCAGTGAACAAGAACATGTTAGGATTCTGTGATTTCTCTCATTGGCTCTTAGTGGTCAGGGTTGTTCTCACTTTTGGTAAATTTAGTGTTCATTGGATTCTTGAACTGTTCCTGAAATCAAGCTAAGAACAGAGATGTTTTATAAATTCAGCCAGGGCCTGTATTAAATGATAACAGGTTATCTGCAAGTTGACACAGTATAATTTGAGCCCACTTGAGGTAATTCTAAGGTTGTCTCACCTAGGTAATGAGCTGTTGGCAACCTGAAATTCTTCCTGCTATTTTCTCTGCCTGAACCAGAGAGTTCTATACTTTGTAAGAAGTACAGGGAGCATGTTATGACCAATTCTGACAAAAATGCCACACAAACATGTTTTTGTATGCGGTTGAATAATAAAAGAGCACAGAAATGGAAATACAAAACATGTCGTGTATTTTAAGGTTGTCATTACAATTATGCATTGCTACTTCACTCAGAGATGAAAGAATAAACTGAATGTGGTGTCTCACGCTGTAACCCCAGCACTAAGAAGGCTGGGGCAGGGAGATTGTCATGAGTTTAAGGCCTGGGTTATATAATGAATTTCAGGCCTTTGGAAGCTTAACAAATGGGCCAACCAAGGCAAAGCAAAACACAAGAAATGAGCAAGTATTAAAGGAAGAAATAAAGGCACAGAGATGTTCAGTGGTGAGTGCTTGCTACATGGACATGAAGACCTCAGTTAGGACCTTAGAGCCCACGCCGAAGAGCCAAGCATGTTGGCACGTGCCTGTAGCTCAAACCCTGGAGAGGTAGAGACAGACAGGAGGAGCCCAAGGGCTTGCTGGCCATCTTGACTAAACCTTTGAGCTTCAAGTTCAGTGAATCTGTCTTATAAAATAAAATGAAGGATCTGGCACACGCATTTAACCTTCACATTTGAGAGGCAGAGACAGGTAGATCTTGGTGAGTTTGAGGACGGCCTGGTCAACATAGCTAGTTTCAGCCCAGCCAAGGATATAGAGAGTGACATTATCTCAAGACAAAACAAACCAAGGCAGAAAGGGACTGAAGAAGACACTTGACATTGAACTCTAACCTCCCCATGCTCTGGCATCCATCTACATATGTGTATGTGCACATACATACACACACACACTAAAAGGATAAATAATAACTGGGGTAGCCTAGGCCCATTCATTTCTTTGTCCTGCTTTATTATGATAGGATCAGTTATTTAACCTCCTGGACTCTTTGCTTTCTGCTCTATAGATAAGAGGTCACAATACAGTGAGATTTCCACCTTCACTGAGGGTGAAAATATCACAGTGTTGGAGTGTCCTGGCCTATTCTAGGAGCCAAGAATACACGGAAGTTCTGAATGAAAGAGACAAGTTTGATCCAAGTTGGCTCTTTTAAGAGGAATGGCCTTGCTATGCAAAGCCTTTTCTCCTTCATACAGAAGCAGGGGCAGCCAGACTAGATGACCAAGTACAGTATTTCTCCAGCACAGATGTGTTCCTGCCAGCTTTGCCCAGCTGGATGCAGCACTGATAGTTATTCTGAGCTCTTCTCTCATTTTGCTTTTATCCCAAGAAGACTCTATTGTCACACTCTTTTCTTTCCACTATTACTCTGTTGCCTATGGTGGATTTGAAATCTGTTTTGTGCATATGTGAGTGCACTTGCATGTGAGAAGCAGAGGATAATCCTGAGGTGTCCTCTACTAATTCTTTGTGATAGGGTCCCTCAATGGCTTGGATATTTGTCAAGTAGGCTAGGCTAGCTGGCTAGTGCTCTCCAGGGATCTATCTGTCTCTGCCTCTCATTCTACTATTGCTAGGGTTACAGAGCATGCATTGCCTTGCCAGGTTTTTATGTGTGTTCTGGGGATTGAACTCAGGTCCTCTTGGGAGGTGTTCTAGTTTGCTTTCTGTAGCTGTGATAAACACCAGGACCAAAAGTAACTTGAGGAGGAAAGGGTTTATTTTAGCTTACAGGGTAGATAGTCCATCATCAAGACAAACAAAGGCAGAAAAGGAGGGAGCTTGAAGCAGAAGCCATGAAAGAATGTTGCTTTCTGGCTTGTTCTCCCAGGCTCTCTGCTAGTTTCCTTTAATGGCACAGGTCCATCTGCCTAGGGATGGTCCCACCCTCACTGGGCTCGGCCCTCAGACATCAATTAGCATTCAAGAAAATGCTCACAGGCCAATAATCTGATAGAGGCAACTCTTCAATTGAGGCTCTTTCTTGCCAGGGGAGTAAAACTAATAACCAAGATTAGCTACCACACCAGCAAGGGCCTTACTGACAGAACCATCTCCCTAGCCCTGGAAATATTTTAATGCATCATTTAATCAGATGTCACTGGACTCTGAGAAGTGATACTTTTCTCCATTGGAGGAAGATGTGCTGATGCTGTAACTGGGGTAACTTTTGGTCATCTGTTTCCTAGTGCACCTTGGTCATAGTATTTCTCAGAAGGATTAGCCACTAATATCACCATTATCCCTCTTAATACTATTACTGTCTCTCCCTGTCTAGTGACACAGACACTGGCATTAATCTCACTTCTGTCTGGGCTTGCTCAGTGGTCATGAACATGCTTCTATAGAAGCACCATGATTCCTGCTGATATCCTTTAGAGCTCTAGAAATCAGCCCACTCAGCTATCAGGCCGCCGGGAGCCACTGAGGACAAATTATTCACAGTGTGGATATATTGTTTCATAAAATATATCTAATTATATATTAGTTGCTTTTCTGTTGCTGTGATAAAATGACATCACCAAGGCAACTTACAGAAGAAGAAAGAATGTATTTTGGCTTATGGTTCCAGAGGGATCAGAGTCCATGATGGTGACAAGGAGGCATGGCACAGGCAACAGGAACAGGAAGCTAAGAGATCACAACCTAAGCCACAAACAAGAAGCAGGAAGAGTAAATTAGAACAGGACAAGACTTTAAGCTCTTGAGCCCACCCCATAGACACACTTCCTCTTAACCTCTCCCAAATAGCATCACCGGCTGGGAAGCAAAAGTTCAAATGGCCAAGACTGGGGGTGGGGGTGGTGACATTTCTCAGATCACTGCTGTATGTGTATGTGAATGTGTATGTATATGTATATGTGAATGTGTTTGTGAATGTGAATGTATATGTGTATGTGAATGTGAATGTATATGTGTATGTGAATGTGTATGTATATGTGTATGTGAATGTGTTTGTGAAAGTGTATGTGAATGTGAATGTGTATATATGTGCATAACTTTTTTTCAGACGGATTAGTTATAGTTTAGGTTGGCCTCTTGAACTTCTGGTCTTCCTCCTGCCTTCACCTCTAGAGTACTAGGACTACAGCGTGCATCATCATACCCTATTTATGCCGGGGATTGAACCCTGGACTCTGCAGACTAGTCGAAGACTCCATCAACTGATCTACATTGCCTGGACTCTCGCACTGCTGATTCTGATGGACTCAGACAATTCTAATCAAACTAGAATGGATACAGGGATTCAGCAGGCAGAGCAATAAACAAGAAAGCTGGTTGGAAGGAGTTGAGGCCATTGCTCATTGCCTAGCATGTAGGCGGCCCTGGGTTCAATTCCTGAATTACAGTCACACACACACACACACACACACACACACACTTTTAACTGCCCAGACTTCCTCCTATCTTTGGCCTCTTTCTGGTCCTAAGGCAGATGTGATGCTGTCCCTTTTGTCACTGTGGCCTAACTGAATGCTCTGCTCTCTGTCCTGTCTGCCCCATACACCCCACCCCCATTCTTCACTTTCGTATGGGCTCGACAGACTTTTCATAGCTCTAAAATCTGTTAGCACATAGTGCCAAGAGGAAAAGGTTTCAGACTTAATTGACCTTGGAAATACCATCATCACATTTAATTGTCTTGGACTTGGGGGAAATGATAGAATTCCCCTTGTTAGCATGCGGGTCCTGGTGCTTGCCTCTCATCTAAACTCAGCCTAAAGCAAGCCTCACATCTCTGAGATGGAGATGCAACTATTCTGTCTTAAAATTACAAAGTCGTGGTGTATTTCCTTTGTGTGTGTGTGTGTGTGTCTGTGTGTGTGTGTGTGTGTGTGTGTGTGTGTGTGTGTGTGTATACTGAGGCCAGAGATTGGCACTGAGTATGCTTCTGCCACTCTGTATTTTAGTTTGAGACAGGGTCTCTCACTGAACCTGGGGCTCACTGATTCAGCAAGACTGCTTGTCTATCAAGTCCCAAGGATCCTCCTGTCTCTACTTTTCTGTAGGATTGCAGGTGTGCTGTCACCCTGCTTTTTACATGGCTTCGGGGAATCCAAACATAGATCCTATGCTTACATGGCCAGCACTTCCAAAGGAGCTGTCTCCCCAGCTGCCTATAGTAGATATATGACTTCTTTGGAAGTGTGATTAAGTCTCACAACCCTGTACTTCTGCAGAGTCATGGCTTCACCCTTTGCAGGGCAGAACCTTTGATTCAGCTTTGCTTCCCCTGGGCAGTTTCCCACACTCACAGTGTCTGCCTGGCATCCACAGGCATTTCAGTGTGTGACCTTATTATGGCAGAAAATGCTCTGTGGTTTCTCTTTGAACCCTGTCACTCTGGTTCCCTGAAGCAGCTCTCAGCCCAGACTTGTGTTGCCGAGGTTACGGGAAGTGTGTGGACGGTGATGGAAGAGCGTGGGTCATTCTGCTCGCAGGGGCTACTCATTTGTTAATTGGTTCCATCGTTCATTGCTATCGCCCTACTTTCTGGTATTGCCCTTTGCTTTCTTTAAATAGACACCATGAAAAATTCAAACAGAAAACCCACAGATGACTACTGCACTCAGCCTTCGTCCCAGGAGTTTCTTTTGGCTGTGGACAGCAGTTAACGCAGAGATTCATAACTGGTCACAGTGTTGAGAATAACTGATTGTGAGTACTTAGTCCCAAACAGGACATCTTTGTCACCCCCTCCAAGACTCAGGGAACGTTGTGGGGTGGAGGCAGAAAGACCGTGAGAGCTGGAGAATGGGCAGGATTGCTTCCAGTGTCTTCTGGGTGTAAAGCGACTGTCCCACTTGTGAATTGGCTGTAGCTGTGGTTACTTGCACAAGTCCCGTGTAAGAATGAGCTCATCAATGTTCTATCATGGATGGGGGAGGGCTCACGAGGACCTACCCTAGCTGAGGAACTATCTAACAGTTGGTAGTTGGGGTAAGAGGGAGTCATTTTTCTTCATGGCACAGGCACTGGTAAGTCATCTATGCTTCAGTAAATAGCCCCTAACTCATGGAAGCTGATCTAATGAAACTCAGTGTATCATCTAATCTAATTCTTCCCAGAAGCCACCTTGTTCCATTTTTTTTTTTTGATTACTTCTTGGGCTAGCCTACATATATATAGGCAGGCTAGTAGCCATCCCATGTTCTACTATGGTACAGCATGCACACTGCTCTGACCCTAGCCCACTAGGATTCAGCTTGCAAATGATGCTCCAGCAAGTTACATCTACCTGGTTCTGAAGCCTGCAGAGCACGTGGCAACTGATGCTCCCTGACTTGTTTAAGCTTAACTGTGCTTAGATGTCACTCTCAAATTTTATGAAAGCAAACAATGCTGCATTGACATCCCTGTGTACATTCAGGAAGGACATGCCAGTGTATCTGAGCTATGAATTGGAGGAGTCGAATTGCCTGATCAAATATAAACGCCATGGAAGCTGGAGCCAGCTTAGACAAACTCAGAGGGACTCTGTCTCTATCTCTTCCCGACTTTAAGAGCAGGAACAGCACACTGCTGGCTTGGCCGCACGCAGTGGAGATCTGCAAACGGCAAGAACTTGAGCTTCACCTTCTGTGTTGGTTCATTTTCTGTTAGCTGTGATAAAACAATGACCAAAGCAACCTACGGAAGGGAGACTGTATTTGGGCTCATGGTTCCAGAGGGGTGGCTAGGAATCCACCATGGTGGGGACACAGTAGGCATGACAGCAAGAATAGGAAGCTGAAAACCCACTTCTTTATTGAAAGCACTGAGCAGAGAAAAAAGAACCAGAAATCTAGTGAGACCATATTTAAACCCTCATAGCTCATTCCCAGTGACATACTTTCCCCAGAAAGGCTGCACTACCTAAATGTCTCCAACTGGGGACCAAGTGTTCTAGTGTCCTAGACTATGGGGCTTATTTCTCACCAAAATCACCATAGCCTCCCTTCTAGAAAGCTGGTTATTAAAGCACCCAGTGCTGAGAGTCAGTTTTCCCATGGCTCAGACTCAGCACGGCTCTGAAGCTTGAGTATAGTTCCTGACATGACTACTCTGTGTGTGTGTGTGTGTGTGTGTGTGATGTTTCTATTGCTATGACCAAGTTAACTTATAAAAGAAAATGTTTGAGTGCTCATGGATACAGAAAGTTAAGAGTTGATAACCATTGGTGATGATGGTGGTGGAATCATGGAGCAGGCAGGCAGGCATAGTGTCAGCGCTACTGATCCACAAGCACAAATGGGAGAGAGAGAGAGAGATAGAGATAGAGAGAGAGAGAGAGAGAGAGAGAGAGAGAGAGAGAGAGAGAGCGCATTAACTTGTAATGGCATGGACTACTGAAACCTTGAAGCCATGCACACCTCCTCCATCAAAGCCATGCCTCCCAATCCTCTCTGTACAGTTCCAGCAATTATGGATCAAGTATTCAAATATATAAGTCTTTGGAGGTCATCCTCATTGAAATCACTAGATTGTGAATGTACATATGTTTGTGTGTATGTGCACAGATGTAAGTGCACAGGTGTGAGCATGAGTGTGAAGGCCAGAGGTCAATGTCAGTTGTCTTAATTGCTTTTCACCTTTTTTTTTCTTTTTGTCAATTTATTCTTTCTTCTTCCCTTCCTCCTCCTTACTTGTCCTTTTTGTTGATTTGTTTGTCTCATTATCTCAGGTTGGCCTTGAACTTACTGTGTAACCATAATAGTCTTGAACACCTGGTTCCTCTGCCTCCACTTTCTGAGACTCAGTTACAGGTGTGCACTACCATATTGGACTTAGGGGGGCTGGTGGTTGAACCCCATGCTTCTGCATGCTAGGCAAGCACTCTACCCATTGAGATGGTAACCCAACAGCTTTCCTAGAATTCGTCAGTGTGCAGACCCTAACTTTGCCACAGCTCCTACTCTCTGGATTGTGTCTGTAGAAAATAACCCAAGAACAGGAGCATCTGGAAAAGAATGGGCTCCCAGCCTCATCTGTCATGAGTCTGCAGACTCCAGACACCTTCCCATCTTGGCAGGACCCAACTTTGATTTTATTTTTGATCTTAGGAAAAACTAAATTCCTAAAAGCCTGAAGCTAAAGTAAGACGAGGGTTTCACTTGCCCTTTGCCCCTGACTGAGCAGGGAAAGATGAGCTCAGAGTCTAAAGGGAAAACGAACAGCTTCAGGCTTGCAGAGGGGCAGCCACATCTAACACTGTCGGTGGAATTAGAGAGGAACAAGCCTTAAGAACAGATTTCCCAGCGTTCATCAACACAGAAGCTGCTGCCACCTCTGGGAGTGAGAGCAAGGAGGCAGAGACGCTTCCCAGAGTGCACAGTGTGCAGCCGGGGCCAGGCTGGCAGAAGTCCTGCACTTGGCCCTGCTCCTGGTGTCTCTGTCGTCACCATCATTGAGGACACTCCTGCAGCTGAGACCGAATCTGCAGAAAAAGGCTCTTTCCTTCCTGTCACCTTCCAAAGCCTGTGAGAGCTGCCCTCTGGTAGAATGGGTCAGTGAGGCCAGGCAGAAGGCAAGTCAAGAATGTAGTTTGCAGGCTGGTGGTGGAGAAGTGGGCACCAGCTGGGAGAAAACAGTGCCTGCCACTTCATCCTCGGCTCTCTATTTTCTTCTGATGGTAAAAATCAAAGGACTCCAAAGACTTCAGAGTCAGTGGAGGATAAGATAAACGGAGTGAGGAGTGTGCACAGAGGCAGGCTAAGAGAAAGGACAATGAAGAGGGCTTGAAAAAGGACTGTCTGCAGACTAAGGGAATCCCCTTCCCAGGCTAGTGTTATTTATTCCCCTCCCCACACACACTTCACATCAGGGAAGAAATTAAAGGGCCTCTCCTTCCTTTTTCTTCTTGAGAACACTGATAGATCTGGGCTCCTATAAAAGCTCATAGAAATGCATGATGGTCCAGGTGCTGGAATCCCAATTTCCAATCCAAGCAGGTTGGAGCTGGCAAGGTGCAGACCTTGTGGGTTTATTCCTGCTTGGTTGCAAAATACTGTGATCTCCTGAGACAGGCTCAGAGACCTTGGTATTTGTTGCTTAAGAGGCAAAGTCACAGTTGGTTAACCCCATCTGCTTTCAAGAAACAGGGAAAATTGGAGTCTCAGGCTCTGTGCAAGCCGGGCTCATCCTTGAGCCTCCTCTAGGCCAGTGTTTGTTCAAGGAACTATCATAAGCAAGATAATTAAAAACCTTACTATATTTTTTTCTTTTTGCCTTTTTCTTTTTCTGTGTCTATGTGCTTGTGTGTGCACAAGTGACGGTGACATTGGAAGCTATCTCTGAGACCAGTCTCTCGTTAAACCTGGTACTTGACATTGTGGCTACAATGACTGCTAGTGAGACACTAGCATCTTCCTGTCTCCCAACATCTCCCCAGTGCCGAGATGACAGCCACATCCCACATGCTCAGCTTTTCTGTGGATGCTGGGGATCTGAACCCAGGTCCTTACGCCTGCATAGCAAGCACTCAACCCACTGAGCTATCTCCCCAGCTCCCAAACCCCACTGGATTTCTTCCTATTTCTGTTGTAATATTGTCATAAATGTAGAGGTTCCAAGGGACATGAATTCATCATCTTACTCTTCTGGGAAGGTAGCACTGGCTGGAATACAGGGTGATAGCTGGATTGCATTCCTCCCTGGGGCTTTCTGGGAGGGTTTGCCTAATGTCTAGAGGTTGCCTTTACTCCTTGACTCTTGGTTCCTCCTTATATCACCACGGTCAGCAGTGATGCATCTCCCTTCTCTCTGACTTCTTCAACCTTACATGTTGTCTCTCCTACTCTGATAGTCTCGCTTCTCTCTTACAAGGATGCCTGTGATTATATTGAGGCTCCTTGGCTCCCTGGAGCTAAGCTCTCTGACTGGAGACCCTTACCTTAGTTACATCTACCAAGTTTCTTTTACTATGTAGGAGAATCCATTCATGGGTTCCAGAAGTTAAGACCTGTGTACCTACTGTGTTAGATTTTGTGAAGCTTATACTGTATAGTCTGAAGTTTTTGGCCCAGCCTAGTTCCGAGGTCCAGATCTGCAGTGCCATAGCTGCTTAGCCCCAAATAATCACACAAAGGTTGAAATTAATTACAAGCTGTTTGGCTTATGTCTCAGGCTCATTACTTGCTAGCTCTTTCAACTTAATTCAGCCCATTTTCATTAATGTATGTATTGCCATGTTGTAGCTTACCTGTATTTCTTTACATCTTGCTTCCTTGGGCTGCAGCTCACAGCTTCTCTTTTGACTCAGCCCTTCTTCTCCTTTATCTATGCTTGGATTTCCTGCCTGCCTCTAAGATGCCTTGCCATAGGCCAAGAGAGCCTCTTTATTAACCAATGGTAATTCACAGTGTATAGAAACATATCCCATATCACTTTCTCTTTTCTATCTAATCAAAAAGGAAGGTTTCAATTTCAATATAACAGAATTACATACAATAAAACAGCCATCAGGCAAGAATTACAGTTATAATATCTAGTCCATTTATATTTAGCAAAATAAAAAAAATTAAAATTAAATCCACACATTGAAAGCTAGTCTTCCATTTGTTGGTGCTAGGAGGCAGGGCTTAGGGAATGTGATTTAGTCATAAAAATGAAGCCCTCATGATATAAGGGTTCTATGGACCTTATATAGAGAGCTCCTTTGCCTTCCCAGGAGAAGATAGCAGAAAGATGAATTTGAAGGCAAGGCTCCAGGATACTGAATCTGTAAGTACCTTGAGTTGAAACTTGCCAGCCTCCAGAACTATTAGAAACAGTTTTTGATTGTTGATAATGAACCAGCCTATGGTGTTTCATTATAGCAGACTGAATGGGCCCAGACAAAATCTTTGGGGACCATCACCATTACCCTGAGTCTTCCTTTGGGGATGACCACTCTGCCTTTTTTATTCTGTATCTGCCATACCTACTTAAGTGAAATTGGGGGCTGGGAACAGGCACTTGGTTATAATTCTACATCAATGAAAAAGGACAGCCCTGTGAGATTGCTGAAAGTTGAGTGAGCAAATAAATCCATAGTAAGCAATACACACTTTCTTTTTAAGCAGTGTGAGTGTGTGTGTGTGTGTGTGTGTGTGTGTGTGTGTGTGTGTGTGTGTGTGTACATATTGAAGAAAGAGGTTGACACTGAGTGTATATACTTTGAACCTGGTGGTTAAGATTAGCTGGACTGGTTGTCTAGCAAGCTCTGCCTGTCTCTATTCTACCCTGTGTTAGGGTTACAGATATGTATGATCTCACTTGGTGTTTTTCAGGGTTCTGGGGATTCAAACTCAGGTTTTCTTGCTTTTGAGGCAAGCACCTTACCCACTCGCCAGCCACCTCTCCAGCTTCAACCCACACTTGCAAGACCTATCTATATTTTAAATAAATTCCTTAGGCTCTATTCTCTTTTATTCAATGAATAAACATTTTTAGACTAATTGCCACATGTAGTTAGCTTCTGTATCATGAGGGATTTGCATGGAGAAAAGGAAACAGTTGACCAGGTACACGGAACTGGTGAAAGAGGAAATACAGGTCCAGCACAGGGTCTCTGGACATTAGAGGAATCCACTTTGCACAGGATGTAGAATTAAAAAACATCATTACCATGTTCTAACATACACACCATGACCTAGCACACTAGAACTAGCAATGCCAGCACCAAACATAGGGTATATATTTCTTTCCTTCCTTCCTTCCTTCCTTTCTTTTTTTTCATCAATGTGATATAAACTATCTGAGAAACGGAAACTTCAATGAAGAATATTCCTTCATTGTATTGGCAAGTCTATAGGGCAATCAATTCTTAGTTAATGATTGCTATGCAAGGACCCAGCATAGTGTGCATAGTACCACCCCTAGGCAAATGTCCTGGGCAAGCTATAGGGGCAAGCCAATGCCCCTCTACCCTCAGTATTCCTGTGGTGAGACAATGGGATCCATAGGTTTGATAAATGTCAAAGATTATTCTCACTGAAGTTAAAAATTATTGAGATCTCCTGTCTTGGAGATTAAAATGCAAAAACAAGGGATTTGGATGGTGTTAAAATGCTAAAACAAGGTATTTTTTTGTGGGGGAGCTGTTTGTTCATGTCGCGATCCAGAAGGGGACTACAGGGCTGGGGAGCCGTGTCAGTGCTTATCATGCAAACAAGGGGACCTGAGTTTGAAACCCAGAACCTACGGAAACAAGCCAAGTATGGTAGTAGATGCTTTTAATCCCAGTGCTGGGAGGTGAACACAGGCAGCTACCTGGGGCTGCAGCTTGCAGGATAGACAGCCTAGTCATCTGGAGAACCCCAGGCCAAGAAGCAAACTCTTATTTCCAAAAACAAGGTAGCTGGTGTATGGAGAATGACATTTGAATTTGCCCTCTGGTCTCCACAGGCAGGTCCACAAGCACCTCCCCACACAAGCATTCACACACCCACCCACCCACCTACCCACACACACACACACACACACACACACACACTCAGAGAGAACCAAAATATCAGAGAGGAAATAAAGTATCTCTTTGTTTTTCACATATCTGCAGTTCCATCTATCTATGCCATTGTCCCTTTGGCTAGATTGGCAAGGAATCAATGACTTGTGTAAACTATGATTGTTGATTTTGAGGTACATCATGATTTTATCTGCCAGCTAAACCATGCCAATTTTCATCATATCTCATACAGAACTCTTGCGATCCCAAGTGTCCCATTTCAAGATGGCTGCTTCTCAGGAGGAGACTGCTATTTCTGGGTTGAGATTAAATTTCCCTGGAACTCGACGTTTCAGGTTATCTCTCAGTGTCGCGTCTGTGCCTGGATGGGCAAAAGCTGCCTCTGCCTTCGCACGGATTTCAAATCATGGCGATCTCTATCTTGCTAATTACAAAACCCAGTTTTTAGAATAAAAGCCAGTGATTATAGGAGCCAAGTGGAGAGTTAGGATTCAGGATGAAATTTAACAATCTATAATAACAGGAAGTTAGAACACTGTCTCCTCTGATTGATTTGGAGGTAAGTGAATGGGCTTAACAAGAAGAAAAAGAAAAGATACTGTTCTTCCCATTGTGGAATTAGCTAGAAAGTATTCACTGATTTTTTTTCTAAATGTGTGTGTGTGTGTGTGTGTGTGTGGGTGTGTGTGTGTGCACGCACCAGTCTGTGCCATGTTGTATATATGAAGGTAAAAAGACAATGGTAAATATTGGTCCTTGCCTTTTACTTCCTTGGAGATAGGTGCTATTATTCACCTCATCATGTGCCAAGCTAGCCAGTCCCTGAGCTTTAGGGATTCTTCTGTGTCCGCCACCCCTGTCTCAGCTGGTCACTGGAGCTGTGCAATTACAGACCTGCGCTCCATTGCCACCCTATTTGGCTTTATGTGGGCTCTGGGGATCTTTACTTTGAGCCTCACACTATGCAGCAGGTGCATTACCCACCGATCTGTCAGCCCAGCCCCTCTTAGCTGGTTCTTACTGCTCTGCAAGATCCTTCTGGAAAGTGGGATATTCACAGGTACATTCCTCCCCTGAGCTCAGCACAGCACTGAAGGTGTATGTGTGTTTTTACTTAGGTGTTGATATAGCCAAGATTGTTCTTTGTCCCTGGTGAAGAGAAAGCTCACTGTTACATGTCAGAGGAACACCCATGGGACTCAGGGACTCACACTCAATATTCGATGTGACAGGATGCAGAGGGTTTGTCGTGATTGGAGTTTGTTTTTCTAAACCACAGGAAAAAATGTATCACTTTTATGACTTTTGTTTGGCTTGGACTCACAGGAGCAGCATCCTCTGTCCCACCCCCATCCAGTAAATGAAGCAACTGGATTTGGAAACAGGATCTGCAACCTACTGCATTTGATGTCAGAGGTGATTTTGCCAAGGGTGACTTGTTCCTCCTCTTCCCAGGATGCCTTGTGATATTTTCATTCTTCACTTCCCACACCCACATAAGCTCAACCACTTAGGACTTTGCAACATGGGCTGCTTGTCAGAATTATTGGAGAACATTTATGAATCTTTAATCCACGGTCTGTAGGGTAGGACTCAACATGGAAGGTTTCTTGAGTGTCATGTCATCCCCTACCCCCGTGCTTGTGGTAAGTGGTCCAAATGGAGACCCCTGGCCTAGGGTTGTCATGTCTGTTCTTGGACTTTGCTGGTGTCAGTATAAGGGCATGAACTTGCCTTGGTGACAGCCTCCTTAAAGAAGAGGTCAGATCTTTTAGATAGGAATAAGTCCTGTCATAGAGTCAGGCTTCTCTAAAATAGGCCCTAGGGTGAGGTTCTTGAGATAAGGTTTAGGTTTAATAAAGGACGAGAGGTATTCATTGCTCAGCAGTCCTGGTCAAGGTGTGGTCTTGCTGGTCACTGACATATTATTGTTTAGGCATGCAATATTGTTATCACTGTGTGAAATCTCTTCTTGGGAGACCAGCACCCTTCCACCTGTGAGTCCCAGGCTTCAACCTTTTCCTTCCCTAAGCTTAAGACTCCTGAGAACATTCCAATTCCTCAGAATTTGTGAGGACTGTTTTTCAGTCAACTTGACCACATCTAGAATTAACTAAAACTGAGGTTTTTTTTTTTTGATGAATAATTTAAAGTCAGAAGACCCACTGTAAATCCGGATCTTTGGAGGTGTTAGGGTCCACCTTAGATCTGGGCCATGCCTTCTAATAATAGCTTATATAAAGGACATGGAAGAAGGAAGCTTTTGATCTTTGCCTGCTGGCCCTCACTTTCTGGCAAGTCTATTCATTCCTTCACTGGTACTGAAACCCACTTCTTAGGAATTCTGGCACATGCTGAAGACCAGCTGCGATCCAGCCTCATTAACTGAACAACTATGGGATTCTTGAACTTTCCATTAGTAGACAGCCATTGTTGGATTAGCCAGACCACAGCCTGTAAGCCACTCTCTCTCTCTCTCTCTCTCTCTCTATATATATATATATATATATATATATATATATATATGTATGTGTGTGTATATATATATATATTCCATCAATCAGTTCTGTTGCTCTGCCTACTACAGAGTCCATCATCTATAGAGTCTGATAATCAAAATGGAGCACTCCTGTCTCTTTGGAATATCCTCGTTGCTGCCAGGAGGGTTACATTGTTGGGGTAAGCAGGAAGGCAAAGAGAAAAGGCAGCTGTTCCCCTAAAGTATCTTTTCCTCTCCCCCATTTACACTGCCATGTAGGTCACTCTCCAGAGTGGAACCCATCCTCTCCCCGCAAGCTGCCTTTACTACCTGCCTTACCCAGCAGGTAAAGACAGAGATGAGCTGGACCAATTCCAGGCCTATCTTTAAGGAGGTGTCTCCTGAAAGTGCCAAGTGCCATGTAAAAAAACCAACTATTCTTAGGCCAGTAAATTATAAGAAAATTTAAGCTAGAGTCACAGAAAGGCCACATGGGGATGGAAGGAAACTGAGGTAATAGTGGCAATTGGAGCCTTGTGTCCACTCCTGAGCAATGAACAGATAGGGAGGCAACTTTGCTAATGGAAGATGTGTGAGAGCCCAGGCTAGGATTCTAATACTAAAAGGTCACACCCTGTGTATTCTGGTTTCTTTTCTGTTGCTCTGATAAATACCATGACCAAAAGCAAATTAGAGAAGGGAGGACTTATCTGGCTTGTACTTCTAGGTCTCAGTCTATCATTGAGATGTGCTGGGGCAGGAATGCAAGTATGAACCCAAAGCAGAAACATTGCTTCTTGTTCCCTCACAGACTCGTGCTCATTCTTATACAGCCCAGGGAATGGTGCTGCCCACAGTAGACTGGCTCTTCCTATGTCAATTAAGTCAAGCAAGACAATATCCACAGACATGTCCACAGGCCAATTTGACCTGGGAAGTCCCTCAGTTGAGACTCCCCTTAGCTAACTCTAGACTGTGTCAAGATGGAAGTTGAAGCTAATAGGACACTGTCATACCCCATTTTCCTTCTGTCCAGGTTGCGAGAGAGCTGCAGGTACCAGCAGACCCCAGGGCCAGGGATCTGGGCTAAGTCAACACCTAGTTACAGTGAGATAGATATTTTAAAAATGGTAGGTGAGAAATACTTGATTTTAAGCTTTAAATACACATGGTATACTCTGGAGTCTACCACTGGGTATATGTCTCAGGATTCTCTGAGGAGTTCAGTTCCAGATCACCTTTTGACAACCCAGAGACTCTGTTTAACATACAGTAAGAAAGGAATCCCAAGCCCACATCATCATGTTGTAGAAGTAGGGGCTGGCAGTGATATGTGACAATTCCCCTTTCTGTATATGCTTATGGCCTTCTGTCATCTGGATGTGAAATTAGCTATATTTTTCAGTTATACACATATTATATGTTCATGAATAAAAATGATAAGTTATACAGATGACCAAAAGAAGAAATTAAGATACTATTTTATCTCCACAGTGATTTAGGCAATTATTAGTGTATATGCTTCCAGATGTGTGTGTGTGTGTGTGATATATTGTGTATCTAATAAAGATTGTCTGAAGATCAGAGGACAGAACCAGCCACAGAGTTACCCATAGAGCTCAGGCAGTCGTGACATACACCTTTAATCCTAGCACTCTGGAGGCAGAGATCCATCTGGATCTCTGTGAATTCAAGGCCATTTTGGGCTACATGAGATTGATCCAATCCAGGAGAGAAACAGAGTCAGGTGATGGTGCACACACCTTTAATCCCAGCACTTGGAATCCTACTCTCTGCTCCCAGCACTGGGGAGACACACAAGCCTTTAACCCCAGCACTAGAAAGTTTGAGAAAGGAAGTGATATGGCTGCACCAGGAAAGGAATATAAGGCGGAAAGAGGCAATGTTGGACCCTCTTCCATTTCAGCATGTGTTTCTCTAATCACTCTGAGGATTTGTAGAGACAGGATCTTCTCTTTTCACCTTGAGGAGTTGGCTAGGTGACAAGTGGCTGTGGCTTGTTCCTCTGTTTCTCTGATCTTTTAGCATTTGCCCCAATATCTGGTTCTAGGTTTGTTTTTTTTTTTTTTATCAATCCCAACATGCAATGTGTGTGTGTGTGTGTGTGTGTGTGTGTGTGTGTGTGTGTGTGTGTAAAGGGCATATAATAAATTGATCTCTCCTTCAAACAATGGATTTATGCCAAATGTAGCTCAGTATTTTTTTCTAAATTTTTTTTCTAAATATTTTCAATATATCACCACACACACACACACACACACACACACACACGCACACACACACACACACACACACATGCACGCACGCACGCAACGCACATGCATATGCACATGCACACACACAAAAGTCGTTTAGCAATATTGACCAATGAGTGGTCTTACAGATGGATGTGTTCTTTGGCTCAGTCCTTTGGAAATAATCAAAGATAGGGTTAGCTCCTCCCAATTTTGCTGGTTTCTGTCTAATGAATTGATCTAGCAGGAGCTTGGCACTAACACACAACCCTGGAGGATGGAATCCTAGAGGACAGGAATAGAGAGCCTTGCACCCAGGAACCTTCACAGTGTGGAAACAGTTTAATTTACTCATCTGCATTTTCAATTTTTTCTTCAATGAATGCATCACTCATTTAAACGTATATTCAGAACCCTGTTTTTTAATTTTAAAGTACTTAAGTTGGGCATGGTGGTGCACACTTCTAGTTCAGCACTCAGAAGTTTGGAGCAGGCAGATATCTATTAGTTTGAGGTCAGCCTATTGCACATGGCAAGTTTCAGGTCAGCTAAGAATATATAGTGAGACTCTATATCAAAGGGGGAGGGAGAGAGAGAGAGAGAAAGAGAGAGAGAGAGAGAGAGAGAGAGAGAGAGAGAGAGAGAGAGGTCGCAAAGCCTCTGAAGGCCTCTTTTTATTTATTATGATTGAAAAAAAATCTCCCAACCATATCTCTTAAAAACATTTGTAATGTTGGCACCGTGCACACCTGTTTTGTGTGCATGTTTTAAACCTTTCCTGGGGGCGGGGAAAGACTCAGCAGGTAAAGGTGTCTGCTGCCAGGCCTGGGACCTTAGTTCAGAGACAGCTGACTCCCCCATTGCCCTCTGACTTCCACAAGCACATGTATCCCCCACTAAATAAAAGTAATAATTAAAAAAAAAATCTCTTCTGGGGTAGCAATTTAATCAGATCCCAGCCATAATAAGAGACACATCATGCAGAGAAACATCTCGATAGGCATTACGGCTGTGAAATTACCAAGGAAGAGATTTCAGATGAAAAAAGGAACACACTGGCCTTTGAAACTGTCTCCAGAGGGAGCGGCCCGCTTGCTTTGATTTAGTTTCTTGATCCTGAAGAGCAGCCCAGTCTCTGCTCTCTTCCTCTCCTTACCATGAGACAAAGCACCTATTCTGAAAGTTTCCCTTTAAGAAGCTCTTCTGAGTATCCTGTGTGCATCTGGTTTCAGTCACAGAGCACGTAAGCCACCATATGGAGCTCTGTCCAGCCAACATCTGGCTTCTTTCCAGCAATTATCTGAGAAATTCTATTTCAGCCACAAAACCTACTGTAATCAACTTGCTAATTTTGGTCACCCCCCAGCAGTGAGCAATCACAGTCAAGTCCGAGAGAGCAGGAATGACTTCTGTGACCCCACAAAGTCTCTTCCTATCAGCGCTTGCTTGGGAGTCCCTGAGGCACAACCATCTCCCATTAAAATTTTATCATTTCTAGATTAGGTATCTAGATGGAGAGAGGATTTGGAGCACAGGACTGGCAGGATGGGGTCATGTGATCCCTCTTGCTGGTGTCCTTAGGACATTGGTTGTACTTGTACACACTTTGCTCAACAAAGGTTTTTCTCCCAGTGGCTATCTCTGGTAGAGATGGCTAGTTATTGTAGCAGGGATAGCTCGTTGTAGCAGAACGGTAGGCTAGAGCAGATAGGTGAGTGGCAGCCATCTATGGAAGGTGATTAATACCTTGACTGATTTGGTTGTAAAGCATCACTTACAAAGACCTCCCAACTTAACCTCCCCATCCCGTGTGTGTGTGTGTGTGTGTGTGTGTGTGTGTGTGTGTGTGTGTGTATGCCAAAGGTTGATACTAGGCATATTTTTCAATTGCTCTTGTCACTATTATTTTTAAAAATTCATGCTTTGGGTGATTTGCCTGCATGTATGTTTGTGTACCATGCACATCCAGTACACATGGAGGTCAACAAAGTGTGGGATAGTATTTTAACTGGGCAAAGCTGTGTTACATTTGTTTATACTGCAGAATATTACTCTAACTGTGTAAAGGTGTGCTACTTTGTTTCTGCTGCATTTGTTAATGATGTAAAGATCTGTTACATTTGCTTCACCTTGCCTGCCTAAGGCACCTGATTGGTCCAATAAAAAGCTGAAGAGTCAATAGCTAGGCAGGAGAGGGGTAGGTGAGGCTAGTGGGCAGGGAAAATAAATGGGAGAAGAAATCTAGGCTCAAGAGAAGAGGGGAGCATAGAGAAGAAGAGGGGGGATGAGGGAGACGCCTGGGGCAGGAATCCTGCCAGTGTGAGAGAGTGAAAATAAGACAAACACCAAAGAAGGTAAAAAGCCCTGTGGCAAAGGGTGGGTAAGGAGAAACAGGTTAACTTAAGTTAAAAGAGCTAGTCATAAATAAGCCTAAGCTAGGCTAAGCATTCAGAACTGGTAAGATGACTCTGTGTTATGATTTGGGAGCTGATTGGTGACCCAAAAGAAAAATCCTGGTTTTTAAAAAAGAAGGTGTCAGACCCCATGGAACTGGAATTATAGATAATTGTGAGGCACCATGTGGGTGCTGAGAACTGAACCGGGGTCTTGTGTAGCACTGCCAGTGTTCTTAACTTCTGAGCCACCCCTCCAGCTTCCTCTGGTCCTTATTGATGTATTTATTTATCTAATTTACTCAGGAGCTTTCACTGATCCTGGAGCTGACCTAGTTGACCAGATAGTCTGGCCAGCAAGTCTCCAGGGTCCTTCTTTCTCTGTCCCTCGTATGCTGGGATTACAAAATGCACATGTGTGCTGTGCTCTTCACAGTGTTGCTGGGGGTCGGACTCCGGACACATCATTGTGTAGCATGCACTTTACACACTGAGCCCCCTCCCCAGCCACTGCTACCTCCTCTCCCTCTTCTTGTAAAAAAAATATTTTCTGTCATTGCCCAAAGCTGTCACCTCATCTTGAAAAAGCCACGGAGGAGAGTTTCCACAGCCCAGAAGTGTGGAGTCTGCAGAGCAGAGCAAATGGGGAGAACAGCTCGGGGAATAGATGGATGCTGGAAGCTCATTCACTCCCAGACATGTTCAAGTGGAAAATCATTTCTCCATGAAAGGCAGCCTAGGAGACGATGAGAAAGCCCGCTGCTTCGTGTCATGGGTAAAATTCTGCTTCTGTTTTGGAAGGTGTGGAGATAGAAGGGAAAGACAAAGGTAGCTAGAATCTGCATTCAGAAAATGAGATCTTCCTCTCAAAACTGTCAACACAGATTTCTCACATGCTGGTGAAATTTAATTTTCTCCAATGAAATAATGGAATTCTAGGCAACTTCTTGTCTAAAAATATAGATGCATCTGAGATGTAAGTAACCCTAACAAAAGATCAGAACCATTTCTTTGGGAGGGGTCAGAAATTAGGAAGCTGGGTGTGGCCTGCCCTGAGGTTAAAGACAGTGTAGCCTCTCCCTACTCATGCAAGGCAAGCCTCTTCCACCTGCATTATTTTCAGCTCCTCTTGGTATTTGTTACTGTTAAATAAAGCCAAGATGTCCTTTCATTGATTAACTTAAACTGTATACCTAAGATACTTCTGCTTTTTTTTTTTTTTTGGCTTGGGTTCTAATTTTCATTAATTATTGATTAAGTATCTGGCAAGAGTTACTAGTGAATGCTCTGATGTGATGATGCAGTCATAGGCAGTCTCACTCCGAGGGGTGGCTGACCTTGCCCTGAGCTTTAGAAAGCTATTGAGCCTAGGAGTTCACCCAATTGGGCTTTTATCCAATAACTAGGAAAGCAGAAACTTTATCCAAGATCGGACAGGGCTCACGTTTTCCCTGCAGGAGCTGGTAGGAGACACCCTCTGCAGGTTTGACTTGAACACTTGCCCCTCTGGGGCTCACTTTCTGTCTATTATGTATTCCCGTGTAGCTAATAGCCCAAGCATCAGACATCCACCACTGCTCAGCAAGCGTTCACCAGTTCCCTGGGAGTGATGGTCTAGGCTAGAGAAACAAAGGAGAACTAGAGTAGATGTGTACATAGGTGGGGACAGGGCTTGGGGCGATGGAGAATGAGCTCAACTGGGAACATGAAGACCTGAGTTAGGAGCCCAGCACTCAGTAAAAAATCAAGTGTGATCACACACATGCCTGTAACCCCAGTGTGGTGATTTGAATAAAAATGGCCCCAAGAAGCTCATGGGGAGTGGCACTGTTAGGAGGTGTGGCCTTGTTGGAATAGATGTGGCTCTGTTAGAGAAAATGTGTCACATTAGTGGGGGGATGTTGAGTCTCAAATGATCAGGCCGGGGCTGATGTGCCATTCACTTTCAGGTTCTCACAGATTGAGATGTTGGCCTCTCAGCTCCTTCTCCGGCACCATGGCAGCCTGCATGCCTCCATGCTTCTTGCCATGACAATAATGAACTAAATCTCTGAAATTGTAAGCCTGGGAAGGCATGGATTTATTTCCGGGAAAGACCATTTAATACCTGAGGGCAGAGCCCAGGTCTAAGAATCTGGGAAGAATCTCAGGAATGCGCCTGACAGCCAATGGATTCAAAAGTTAGTTTTGAGCCTAAAGTTCAGCCAGCAGATTTAGGGCTCAGGTTCACATCGAAAGTTTAGCCAATAGTTGCTGTACCCCAAACTCCTTTACCTAATCTCAAAATGCCAAGACGTTTAGCACCTTGCTTATGTATGCTTTTCTTTAACAACCCCTTGCCTCTGGGCTTGTGGCCAAATCCCTCTGTTCCTTCAGAACAAAGGGTTTTGGCCCAGGTTTGTTTGAACCTGTCCAAAGCAACAAACTGACCCTCGTGTGTTTACAATGGAATCCAGCTCCTTGGTGGTCTTTGGGGGGGTCCCTCAACACTGGTACAACAAGCCAGCTTTAATTAAATGTTTTCCTTCATGAGAACTGTCCTGGTCATGGTGTCTCTTCACAGCAATAAATCCCTAACTAAACCCAGACAGTAGCCAATGCAGCTGAAAAACATGGGCTCTTGGTTCAGCAAGAGAGTCTAGCTCAAAGGAGTAAGGCAGAGTGTGAAGGAGTAGGGGAGCCAATGCTCTCCTCCAGCCTCAGTTCCTGTACAGGCACGTAGGCACGTGTACACACACACACACACACACACACACACACACACACACACACACACACACAGACTTCCAATAAATAAATGAATAAAAGGTGTTAATCTCACTGATTGAGAATAAGACCCACTATTCAAAGCCACATTTGAAGCAAGCTTTAATTAAATATTGGCCAGGTGGAGGGACTCTGGTCAGGTCCATACCCAGGTTCCTGGGAAATGGCCCAGAATCAAGTATGGCAATGGCTTAAGAAGGAAAATCCATAATTCATTGCATTTCTCATCAGGTCCAATCAGGAGCAAGCATATATCCAGACATATTTCCTGCCTATGTACCTCCTGTTCACGTGTGATCAAGCACATCTGATGCGGATGGGTCAAAGAAACTTGTTTAGGGGAGTGAAAACATGTGGCCTGTTATTGCCTATAAACAGCCACCATCAGCATTTCAGGAACTATCAGTCCTTGGGCAAGGGGCTTGCTGATCAGAGGCATTTTTGTTTCATGGATCCCTAAGGCAGAGTAATTAAAACTTAAAATGTAACTTTGGCTTGCACAAAAGGAAGCTGCTTTGGTGGTATAAGATACCTGTGGGATGAAGGACCATCACACACTGACTTTGTGAATTTGGACCAATGGTCACTTCTATAGGCTTTGGCATCCTCACTTCTAAACCTAGACAATATTGCTGTGGTAAAGAAATTGTATAATTCACACCCAGAACTCAATACTTGCCTAAGTTCTTGGTAAATAATCTACCATATCCTGTTACCCTTTATGGAAGAAAAGAAACATCTGCTCTTCTCAGATAGGAAACTGACAGGAAAGGAAATAAGAGTTCAGCTTTGGTGAACTGAAGAGTTGGTTAGAGTTATTTACAGAAGCACCTCTCCAATAGCTGCAGTTCCAAAAGCTCCACCCTAGCATGGGTGATGAGTCACAATGAAGAATCACTAGAGATCCAGCCCTACTCAGCCTTCTGTCTCCTGTCTACCCCAAGGTCATGCACAGCAGAGTGTAAGAGGAAATGGTGGCTGGAATCTCACATGAAGCTCTAATGAAATCAGGCTGGGCTACATGGGACCCTATTTTTCAGACAAATGAGGCTAGTGAGATGGCTCAGGAGATACAACCCCTGGTGAAGTCAAACTAGATGACCTGAGTTTGACCCCTGAAACTCACTTGATGGAAGGAGAGAATCCACTCTGAGCATTGTTCTTTGACCTTCACACAGACTCTGTAGAACATGTGTGTCTGAGCTCACACACATACATCATAGCATATCTTTTTATAGAAAGATAACAATAAAAAGCCTTAAAAATACAAACACATGAACATAGAGGCTTCACCTGAGACTGTCCAGGTGGGCCCAATGTCATCAAAGTTGATCTTCAAAAATCAGACTTGGATTTAAAAAGCATAGAAGACAAAGGAAAAGACTCCATCATTCTGCTATTGCTGTTCAGGAAGGAAGGGGATGCTGACTTGAGTGCTGGCCTCTGCTGATGACCAGCAAAGAAATGAGGACAATGGAATTACAACCTCAGGGACTTGGGTTCAGGCAGTAGACCAAGGGAGCTTCAAAGCAGATTCTTCCCTGAGCCTCCCACAAAGAGCATGGCCTTGCCACACCTTGTTTTTGGCCTAAAAGCAACCACCACCCAACAAGCACACCGTGCTCCTCCCCACAACCACCAAACAGAGCATGGCTGGCTAGATGGCTCAGTGGGTAGAGGTCCTCAACACCAAGCCCGATGACCTGAGTTCAATCCTTGGTGCCCACATGGTAAAAGGAGAGAGACTGAGGGATGTTCTCTGACTTCCACAGATGCCTAGTGACATGTTCATGCCTTATACACACACACACACACACACACACACACACACACAATATATCAATAACTTTAAAAGAAAGGGAGGGAGGGAAGGAGGAAGGAAGGAAGGAGAAAAGCAAGCAAGAAAAAAGAAAAAGAAATTCAGAGCAGAGAAAACATTCAAGCCAACCAAGGTTCCTACTCTGAGATTATCGCCTTGTGTGACTTGACACCATGAAGGGTTTGCAATGAAAAGAGAGGAGAAAGTCCCTTCCATTCCTTCTTTGTGTTCCATTCTCCCACATTCTTTCCTGGAGATAGCTTCTGTTTGTTTGGAAGGAGAGACCAGAGAAAGGAAGTTGTGCTGTTTGGGAAGGGTCTGGGGTGGGAAGGCCGGCAGCTCTTGGGGATTACAGAAATCCTCCCTGCCAGGTATAAATCCATCCAGTGAAAGATGATTGACAAAAGAAGGAGATTAAAAATATTTAAGAACAGAAAACCAATCCTGATGAAAAGAATCAGGATAAAGTTTAAAAACCCTGGATCTATCAATAGTAAAATTCCCTGAGAGAACACACAGGAGGCTTTCTCTTCAGAGCCCTGAAGAAGCTTCTGAATAATGATTCTTGTCTCCCCTAGAAGCCAGAGCCTCTGGGGTGAAAGTGTGTGCAGAGGTTATGGGTCAATTTGTGGAAGGAGGGGTAGAAAAGACTTGTAAATCTTCCAGATAGAATCTGAACTTGAATCTTGTCAAACAGGTCTGGGATGAGGAAGACAAAGGTCAGTTCTTCAGCTAGATGAGAGTCATTTCCTACACCCCTGCCTTGATTGACATAAGCTGCTGTGGCTTGAAGGTGATACAGCCCCTACAGGCTCCTGTGTTCAAACACTCAAAGGGCTGGAGAGAACACTAAATTCAGGTCCCCACAGCCCATACAGATGCTGGATGGGCACGGTAATTGTCCTGCTATTCCACTCTCGGAAGGTGGAGAGGGGGATCCTAGAGCAAACTGTCTGGTGTCTGGCAAGACTAGTCACATCAGTGAGCTCTGGGTTTGATTGAGAGACCCTGCCTCAATAACTAAGGTGGGAGAGAAATGGAGGATCACTTTGGACATCAACCTTAGGGTCCACTCGAACTCACATATGTGCACGCATACCCACAGCATGGTGTACACCACATGCACTCACATATGTGCATGTGCACCACAGACACACGTGAAAATGAAAAAAAAAAAAAAAAAAAGGAAGGAAGAAAGAAAGAAAAGAAAAGAATCAAGAAAAAAAAAGCCAAAAAACCCCCTGATCTCTACTGGTGATGCTGTTTTGAAAGGTTTCATAAACTTTTAATTGGTGAAGCCTTGCTGGAGGAAGCTTTTCAGGCCTCACTTCCTGTCTACTCTCTCTGCTCTCCAGCTGTGGGTTCAGTGGGACAGTTGCCTTGTTTCTAGGCCCACACCTTCCTTGCTATAGCACCAGTAACTAGTTTAATTGGTCATCCTGGGGTCTCTACCTTATTAGAAAAATTTACAATCTACCCATCAGCCAATATTTATATCTAAGCTTTTTGTGTGTTGCATGTGTATTGTGGTGTGTTTGTGTGGTATATGTACTTGTTAATATGAGTATGTGCACATGTGCATGTGATTCCAAGGGCTGGTGGAGGCCAGGGCTGGACACTGAGTACCTTTCCTTGATGGCTCTCCACCTTTATGTTTTTGTGGCAGAGGCTCACTCTGGAATTCAAGCACAGTGTTTTGGCTGGGCTGGCCTGGAGCTTCGTGCATCCTGCTTCTCCATCAGCACTGGATGCTGCCATACTTGGCCTCTTATATAGGTTCTTCAGATCTGAACTCACGTTCTCATGGTTTCATAGGAGCCATGTCACTGGCTGAACCATCTCCCAAGTCCTTAAGCCTAAGTTTTTAGAGAGTTTTTTTTTTCTGGTGTTAGAAGAGGAAAGATGTATAAAGTAAAGGATCAAGAAGCTGTCCCATTGCTCGGGCATTATGCCCTCCAGAAGGAGGATTAAATCTATTCTATCCCTGGCATTATGAACACCTGACTCGTGTATGGAACGTTCTTTGTGTCTTACTTGAGTGGACTAATTCCTAACTGCGACTTTTAAAATGCGTTGCCAATGCTTGGAGGAAATAAAACCTGTTTTACTAGTTAGTGAACGTTAGTTGTTAGTCGCAGTGGGAACATGGCAATCATTCCTATCACACACGGATGGCAAAAATAATAACTGTTCAAACATCATCATACAGAAGGCAAAATGCAACTTTTTCTTGACAAGAATATTACCATAGAAAAATAGTTTTTTACTTTTAAAGAGAAAACAGAATTTAAGAAAAATCTCCTATTGCTTTCTTATCCTCTCCTCTAGAGATTTCTCTCTGAGATGATTAAGATGTATGTAACTCTCAGGCTTGTATTCTCACCCAACAAATGTTTCTTGACAAATGACATTACCCGGGAGCATTTTTTCAGAGACTTGTGTGTCCCCAAACTCAATGTCAAAGATACATTTATTTGAGAGGCTGGCCAGAGAAACCTTTCTCTGATCTTTCTGCCTGACACCAGTGAGCACCTGGACGGATGTGTCCCACACAGGTTCTTGGGGGCAGAGCAAGTGCTCTTGAGCTGGCTCTTTCAGCTCAGGGGATTTTGAGCTACACAATGTCCTCAAGGTTCACCATGGGAACTTGGATAAATTTGTTTGATAGTGAAATGAGAACAGTTGATACCTATTACAGGGGAAAGGAAGTGGCAGTGGAGGCTGTCCTTGGGACATGAAGTGCTAAGGGTGACAGGCTGCTGCCTTCCTTTCTGTCTCATGTTCTTGTGAACAGCCAGTCAAACATAATCCCTAGAAGAAACTAGCATCTTCATTGTGACAATTATATCAGAGAACATTTTTTATGTTATGGCCACATACCCAGCTTTTGTATGTGTGGCCTGTGTGTGGGCAGAGGCCAGAGGTTGACACTGGGTGTCGTACTCAATTACTTTCTACCTAATTCTTTGAGACAAGATCTCTAACTGAACTTGAAGCTTGACAGTTTGGCTAGACTGGCTGCCAGTGATCTTCAGGTCTTTCTGTCTCTCCAGCTCTGGGATTACAAACATAAACAGCTATCCAGCTTTTTACATGGGTGCTGGGGAATTCAAACTCAGGACTTCATTCTTGTCTGGTAAGCACTTGATGGATTGAGACATCCCTAACCCTGGTCACATATCTTGAAAGACAAACCATTAGTTCTTAGGTAATTTGCAAAAAATCAGTTTACCAAAGCGGTTCTGTATGCAGCCTTGTCATCCAGATCAAATGCCAACAGACACATGGTTGTCAGCTAGAGCATGGATGATTAAGTTGGACACTATTCTTTGGGTTTGTGAGATGTGTAAAATCAACAATCTGACTGAAGTGTGGCATTCTAGGAAAGTGATGCACATTTATCTTGAAATATAAGAGCGATAGCGACTGTGATAACACCTGCTGTTGTTTCTCTTTCTCCATCTCTTGCACTCTCTAGAAGGAAAGTTTTCAAATACATTTGTCAAAAGATTGACAAGAAAGAAGTGCTTCCTTCCGGTTTCATTTCTCATTTTATTATCTTCTAAGGACGGCCTCAGAACAGTGAAGCATTTTTGACTGTGACATGTAGTTACTGTGATTTGGGCAGGAGTTTGTGACCACCTGTCTTACAGAGTCCAAATCTGTTCATCTCTGCAACTCCCCTGCCCACCAGTAAACTGAAATTTTTCATTTAACCTTCCTGGAGCTGAAGGTAGTCCTCTTACTCATCTTCCTGTCAGAATGAGGCAGGAGGCTTGCTGGTGGTGTATTAGTGCGCCCTGCCTGGTGGGAGCTTGTGGGATGTGAAGATGTCCAGATGGGTGAGACACCACCATGAGCTGCCAGATGTTCTGATGAACAGCACACATATCTTTGAGGTTCCAGCCTCCTGGTCACTTTTGCAGGGAAGACTTTCCTGGGCTAGCAGATATAATGTCTCTGTTCTTCAACCCACGGCTGCCCATGCTGCCTCTTTCACATCTGTCTAGCTCTGACAGACGCAGGATTCTCTTTCTCATGTCTGTCTTTCTCGCATTTAACCCAGTACCTTCCTGCTAGATCCTGTGTCCCCCAAGTGTATAGTCTTCATCCAGCCCTTTCTTCCCTTCTGTGCCCCCTGGATTCTTTCTTCCCCTCCCTTCCTCTCTTCCTCTCCTCCCCTGCCCTCCCCTGCCCTGCTCTGCCCTCCCTTCCCCTTTCTCTCAACAGTCTTGCTATGTAGCCCCACTAACCTCAAACTCTTAACCTTGCCCCAACAGGAAGGACCAGAGGACTGTGCCACTACACCATTCTTGTTGCCTCTTTGGCTATGGCATTTGCATCTTTGAAGATGCTGGTCTGTGGCATTGCATCTGGTTGTTTCTGGTTTCCCCATCTGGGTCCCTCCAATTTTCTTGTTATGAAACACAAACTAATAAAAACACACATATCATCTTTTGTGATGTCGTCATGGTTTCCCAAGACTCCATGGAGCTTGGCACCAATCCATCTCAGATGCTTACTCACAGGAGGGGAACAAGAGGCATACCCTTCACTCAGGGGAGAGAGGCGGGTTTTGCCAAGAGCAACATGATCTGTATCAGCCATGATTAGACATAAGTAGCAAGTGGTAGTTAGCGTTTGGAGACTTCCATCTGAGACAGCACCTTTGAGCGCCCACATTTGGACCTTGAAGGGAAGGGTCTGTCTGCACTAACACTGGCCTACTTTTAATCATGTTTGCTCATGGAATTCATGGTTAGTGGTCTGGAGTGAAAGAATTTGGGGAGTTGCAGTTTATGTTTCTGGGTCTAAAGCAAACTAATAGGAAGAACTGCCATTTCTGAGACTGCAGACACAGTTAATTGCTTGAAAAGCTTTGGCCTCCTGCCTGGGCGTTGCCCTTACTGAGGTTAAGTGCTGTCCTCCCGTGGAGAAGGAGGGTCCCTCTTCGTATGGGGGCGCTGGCCTATTTCTGTCCTCTCCACCTTGCCCTGGATCTTTAGGAAGCACACCGCTGCCTCTTGTCATCTGCAGGCTACAGCTTTTACTGGTAAGTTTGCGAAGTGACAAGGTGAGAGTTAGATGGAAGGGAAGTAACCTTAGCTACTAGAACCTGGTCTTTATCCCTAGTGTGGGAGGGAGAGGAAACCAAGCCTGTTCAGATGGAAGGCTGTGACTGTGGGGACAGGACCAATGCCCAGCTATTAAGAGCACTTGCTGTGTGTTAAGACACCCCCCTGCCAAGACCACCAGAGAGATGGATTCTGATACAAACACATGAGGGTCAGTTTATTCTTTTGGACAGGTTCAAACCCAGGCTGAAACCCTATGTTCCAATGCAGTGGAGGAATTCAGCCCCAAGCTCAGAGGTGAGAAGGTTTTCAAAGAAAACAAAATACGTAACTGGGGTATTACACGTCTGGCATTTCAGGACTGGGGAAAGGGGTTGGGGTAGAGTAATTCTTGGAAACTATTAGTTAAACTTTTGGCACAAAACCAAGTTTTGAATCTATTGGCTGTCAGGCACATTCCTGAGATTCTTCCTAGATTCTTCTTAGACCTGGGTCCTGCCTTCAGCACTTTCCCTGAAATAAAGTTTTCAAACAGTAAATCTATGCCTTTGGAGCTGCTCTTCCAGAGGATGAAAATCTCATCCTGAGCACACATGGGGATAACTCACAACTGCCTGTAAATGCAGCTTCAGGGATCCAGTGCCCTCTTCTGGTCCCCATGATACTCCCATATGTGTCAGACACACACACACAGACAGACACATACACACATACACACACAGACAGACAGACACACACACACAGAC
>PVIH01002122.1:154826-187310 GCA_004025045.1 Sigmodon hispidus
ACACACACACACAGACACATACACACAGACACACACACACAGACACACACACAGACACACACACAGACACACACAGATCATTTTAAAAAGTTGTATGCTTATGAGTGCTCTTGAAAAAGAGAGACTTTGAGAATAAAAATAAGCTCTTCCTCCCTCCCTCCTCTCCTTCTCACTCTCCATCTCTCCTACTGTAAAGGGAGGAACCTGGCTGACTCCATTTTGAGCCATTATGCTGTATTTTTAAAAGTAATATATACATATATATATAAATTTTACTGTAAGAACTGAATTGCTCTGTTTTCTGGAACTTGACCTTCTCCAACACATGACCTTGACTTTTTTGAGAATACCTTGAACCTTCCTGACCCTTCCTGAGCCTTCCCTAAGCGCAGGGGACCAACCACATGAGGGTTTTTTTTTTGTTTTTTTTTTTTTGAGAATTTTTCTGTATTTTCTTATTTTCCCATCATCTCTATTCTGCAAACCCTTTTTACAACCACTTATGATTTTACCCCTTAAAAGGGGCCCAAGTAATGGATTTGCATCTGCTTTGTTTAGGAGGCAGTCAGTGTCCAGATCTTGGGTGCACCCCAATAAAAAAAATAGGCAAGCTTACTTCAAATTTTTCTCAAATTGTGGTAGTGGTCCTATTTTCACCATTGAGATCAATAAAATCCAGAGAGGAAGCTGGATTTTAAGAGTGAAGGAGGTTCAGCCCAATCAAGTATTTCCCCAATTTTATCCTGAAATGTAGCACTGACTTTGAGTGTTATTATTCATCTATAATTAAGTCATGCAATTATCTAGTCTCCCCCAACAGTTTCCCAGGATTCCTGTTATAGTCACTTTGCTGTGACAAGCAGGTAAGGGGACTTTCTCCTGGAATGGCAGAGACACACAGCATCCATTTATTTTGTGAGAAAGGGGGTGACAAGGAGAGCTGCAGTGAGGCATGAGGTCACTGAACCCTCTTAGACTGCCATGCTCTTCCTCTGCCATGGCATTTGGACTCTTTGCTGGAGACCATCAATTTCTTGCAGGTATGAATTTTATAGCATAGCTAATTTCATTTCACAGCTCAGGCCTGGTTCTCTGGCTCTCCAGAGGACTTCATGAGCAGCTTACCACACTCTGAATGCCTCCCTTTGCTTATGAAGTCTGAGCTGGTTTCTCTTGTTCAGAAGAAAAACTTGGGCTAAACCTAGTGGGGAGGAATTCAGATCATTAGAAAATATGTAATTATTTTGGTTGTCTTAAGCAACATTTATCAAAATGTAGTTTCATGGAGTTAGCCTAGTTCATTTTTTTTTCTTGCAATAAACAATAGACATGCTGTCACTCAGCTACACTGGTATTTTCTCCTTTGGGGTCTAATGTACTTTTCTAGATTGGTACAAATAATAAACAACTCAAGCATGCTATTGTTCTCTTATTTAATTTCACTTCCAAATGTCTGTCCAGTCTCTGTTTAGTACAGGGAAAGGTTGTGTTTGTAAAAAACTGTACTCTAAGATGGCATGTGATCCTATAATATATACACTATATATTATATACACACATATATATATTCATATATATGTGTGTGTATATATATATATGAATGCATGGCTAACCTTGTTTCTGTGACATCTGTGGAAATATTAATTTCTAGAAAACCTAAGATTTAAAAGCCTTTGTAAGGAGCGGTCTGGTCTGCGGTTTTCTCTTTCTCTTCTTTCCCTTCTTTAGAGAATAGAGTTTGACTGTGAAACTCTGGCTGTCCTGGAACTCACTCTGAAGACCAAGCTGACCTCAAAGTCACAGAGATCTGTCTGCCTCTGCTACCTGAGTACTGGGATTAAAGGTCATCACATTTGGCCTTAGAAAGATTTCTTTTAAAGAGTATATGTGCATATGCATGTACACACCAGAGTGCAGGTGCCAGAAGAGTCCAGAAGAGGGCACTGTATCTTCCTAGTTGGAGTTCTGGAAGCTATGTGTAGTTTTGTTTTTTTTTTTTTTTTCCACTCTTTGGGGACCCACCACCTAGCTCCCAAATAAATACATAGAGACTTATTCTCACTTATTAATGCCCAGCCTTAGCTTGGCTTGTTTCTAGCCATCTTTTCTAACCTAAATGTTCCCATTTCTCTTTAACTACATTTTGCTTCTGGGCTTTTTACCTTTTTTTATTCTACATGCCTTACTTTCCATTTACTCTGTGGCTGACCCCCCCCCCCGCATCCTTCCCTTCTCCTTTTCCTACTCCATGCTCTCTTCCCTAGACTTCTCCTATTTATTCTTTCTGCATGCCAGCCTCACCTATGTCTTTCTCCTTCTCCTGCCTCGCTATTGGCCATTCAGCATTTAGATCAATCAGGTGTTTTAGGCAAAGTAACACAGCTTCACAGAGTTAAACAAATGAAACATAAAAAAAAATCAGCAGAACTTTGCATTGTTAAACTATTATTCCACAGCATAAATGAATGTAACACATCTGAAATTAATATTCCACAACAGTTATAAGCCACTCACCATGAGCAGTAGGAACTGAACTGTTGCTCTGTGAGAGCAACACACACTCTCAATCATTATGCCATCTCTCCAGCTCTACAGACAGTTCAAAAATAACAGTAGCTTAATTTTTGGCTTCCATGGAGATATATGGAAGGAAGAAAATGGTGAGAAAAAGCTGATTCTCTCATTAAATGGATAAAGACACCAAATGCTCTAACTCTACTCTGAGCAGTGTTTGTATAGTGTCCTGATAAATATACTTAACTTTTAAAAATATTTGTGTGTGTGTGTGCGTGCATGTTCATGTGTAAAACTGCATGTTACAAAGTGCGTGCATGCTGCAAAATGCATGTGGAGGGCAGATGTGGAGGGCAAAGGAAAGCCTTGGATGTCCGTTGTTTTGACATCATCCCTTTTTCAGTGAGCCCCTGTGTACTCCAGGCTATGTGGCTTATGTGCTCCCAGGCTTCTCTCCTCTCTGTACCCCATTCCTGGTAGAAGTGCTAGGATTACAGATATATGCTACTGAGCCTTGCTTTATGTGGGATCTGGGGGTTTGAACTCAGGTCCTTTACCCATGGAATAATCCCTGATTCTTAACCTTCCTAATGATGCAACTCTTTTTTTTTTTTAGATTTATTTATTTATTATGCATACAGTTATACAGAAGAGGGCACCAGACCTCATCATAGATGGTTGTGAGCCACCATGTGGTTTTGCTGGGAATTGAACTCAGGTCCTCTGGAAGAACAGTCAGTGCTCTTAACCTCTGAGCCATCTCTCCAGCCCCCCCCCCTTTTTTTTTTTCAAAAAACAACTTTATTTATTTATTTATTTGCCTTGATGTTTTGCCTGGAACTGGAACTACAGACAGTTGTTAGCTGCCATGTGGGTGCTGGGAATCGAACCCGGGTCCTCTGGAAGAGCAGACAGTGCTCTTAACCGCTGAGCCATCTCCCCAGCCCATGATGCAACTCTTTAATGCAGTTCCTCATTTCATGATGACCACCAATGATAAAATTATTTCTTTGCTACTTGACAAGCGATAATTCCCTGGTAGTGAGTAACTCTGCCAAAGCAATACGTCAGATCAGGCCAAATTATTAAGCCCAAGTTTAATATGAGCAAAGCATTTCCCCATGGTCCTGGGGAAGAGGAAAAACCACATGGCAAGTCTATGGGCCTGGTCTTAAATACCCTGCAGGCATGGTCTTTGAGTAGCTTCAGGGGAGGAGCCAACCCTTGGGGGGTTTTCTGAGAGGAACGAAGCCAGAGGTAAGCCTCCCAACACTGTAATTTTGTTACTGCTAAGAATTGTAATGTAAATATGTGAAATATAGACATCGTATATGTGGCCCCCAAAGGGCTCATGACCCATAGGTCAAGAATTGCTGCATGGAGCTATCTCCCAACCCTATTACATTTGATTTAAATTTAAATTTTTAAAATTACATTATGTATTTGTGTGTGTGTGTGTGTGTGTGTGTGTGTGTGTGTGTGTGTAACCCATTCAGCAGAAGGAGAGAATCCACAAGTTGCCCTATGCTTGATTCTTTATAGTAGTTTTGGGTTTTTTAGAACACGGAGCAGGCAGTAGAGAGAAATTTTACCCTGGCACCAGTCTCTCACCTCCTGCTATTAACATTCCAAAACCAAAGAGGCACATTTGTCACAATCAATGAATCAATATTGAAATCAAATATAGGTAGGTATAGGCTGATAATCTCAAACTTAGGAGTCTAAGGCTGGAGGATTACAAATTGAAAGATAGCCTGGCAATATAATAAGTTCAAGGCCAGCCCAGGTAACTTAGTGAGATCCTGTCCCAAAGTAAAAAAAATACAAAGATGGTTGGAGATACAGTGCTGTGATAAAGAAGTTGCTTGGTGTATTTGAGGGTCAAGGTTCAAACAATAGTACTGCAAAATAAATCCAAGATAAAACACTATTGCCCTAGGTTCATAGTTCAAAGCCAGGTTAGGTCTCGCTGTGGTACATTGGATGGGCTATGAAAAATGTCTAGTGTATGAATTCCTTATAAATTGTAAAAAGTTTCACCGCCTTAAACATTCTCTGTCTTCTGCCTGTTCATTTGTCTCCTCCTCAGACCCTTGACAACCCTGAACATCTCCCTGGTTTACTTTGCCCTTTTAGGAATGTCCTACTTTTTCAGTCATAGAGTATGCTTGCACATTGGCTTCTCTTTTTTTAGGAATGTGTTTAAGGCTCATCCATTTCTTTTTGTAGCTTGGTGATTCATTTTTAAATATGAAACAACATTTCATGATCAAGTGTAGGTCAGTGATTTCATTTCCTTTCTGATGAAAGAAATTCAAGAAACTCGGGAGGAAAGGGTTTATTTGGCTTATGCTTCCAGGGCACAACACATCCCTGAAGAAAGTTGGAATTCAAGGCTGGAGCCTGAAGAATAAACCATTGATATACGCTGTTTGGTGGCTTGCTTACAGGTCCATGCCTACCTAGCTTTCTTTTACCACTCAGAATCACCTTCCTATGAATGGTACCACCCACAGTGGGCTGGGTCCTTCTATATCAATTTATAGTTAAGAAAATTCCCATAGACATGCTAGTAGTTCAGTCTAGACAATCTGGACGATTTCTCAGTTGAGGCTGTCCCATCTGATGACTATAAGCTGAGTCGTGTTGACAGTCATAGTTAACTAGAACATATACTTTGTTTACTTACTAGCCAACATCAATTGTGGATTCTCCTTCTAAATTTCATGTTTGCATGTACACATGTTTGCAGTGGGTATATGTGCAGGTGGGTATGATTGATGACTGCAAGTGCAATTGTTCTTCTGTGTCCTATAAAACCTAGAGGTCTATTTTGTGTGCCATTCCTCAGGAGCCATATTCCTTGTGTGTGTGTGTGTGTGTGTGTGTGTGTGTGTGTGTGTGTGTGTAGTGTTTTATTCTCTCTCTCTCTGTAAGTATGTATGTGATTGCCTTTTTTTTTTCTGAGACTCTCATTGGCCTGAGACTCATCAAGTCGGCTAGGCTGGATGACCAGCAAGGACCAGAGATCTGCCTGTCTCCACTTCTCCACTGCTGGGCTCACAAGTGTGCTGCTCCCTTATACCTGGCTTTTTAATGTATGTTCTGAGGATCAACTCAGTTCCTCGTGCTTGCTTGACAAGCAGCTTACCAGGCAAGTGAGCCATTCCCTCAGTCTCTTTCTTATTTTTATACATACTTGACAGGACACAGAGTTACAGTTTTATATGGTGGAGCCCCTAAAAACTGGCCTGGGTGTGACCATAGTATATTGCACAGCTGTCACCTGGTGGCAGTGGTGGGGGCACATTCCCTTGTCGCACTACATGACACGGGCTCCATGCTTAATTCTCATAGCTGTGAGCTTTGTGTTAGTGATGAACAGTGCAGTTGAAAGCAGGATAAGGGGCGGAGCCATTCATTAACTGTCTCTTCATTTGCTGTGTGGTGATGAACTCAGTCCTCTCTAGCCCTTAAGTCACATGCTTCTGAAGACATTCTGCTCCTATTGCAATCATGAGAAATCCCACAGCTGTGTGTATTTGGCACCCCCAGAGACTACATAAAAGTGCCCCCTTCCATCTATTTGCCAGACAGAATCTAATAGGAAAAGAGAAAGCTGGAAAGATATTTCAGAAGGTCTAATACAGAGGGTTGACTGTGGAGGTCTCTGGTGGCTGGAGGACTGACCTGATGAAGTTATAGCTTTGAAGTCAGGAGTCTGATTCCGAACAACACAACACAGTCTAAGGAGAAAAGGCGAACATCAGGTCTCAACTCAAACGCTGGGAGTTTAATGATGCCCGTCATCATGCTATGGGTTAGGATGCAAAAAGCTGATGAGATGCAAAGACAGGGGTAATATAAGCAGAGAGCTGCAGGCCCTCAGAGCTTGAAATAAAATGCCAGAAATTAGATTAAAACTGTAGGAACAGAAGTAAGGGAAATCTTCTATGTGCTCATTAGCAAATGGAACATGGCTGGGGAAAGACTCATGGCTGATAGAAACTTCTGGAACTGAAAGGCAAAGAGATACAAGTATTAAAAAAAAAAAACTGGAATAGTGGGTTGGAGAGATGGCTCAGCAGTTAAGGTTAAGAGCACTGACTGTTCTTCCAGAGGACCTGGGTTCAATTCTCATGGCAGTAGTTATCGACTGTTACCAGGGGGCCTGAAACCCATGGCAAAACACAAAGATAAAGAGACAAACACACACACACATTAAAAAAAACAAAAAAACCTGGAATGGAATATATGAAAAATTTTGGAAAAAGCCTGGGATAGACCCAATAAGATACCAGGAACAGGAAAGAAGCAACTGGAAGACAGAACAAAGTGGCTGGCTGAGAGCTTCCAAAAACTAAAGGCAGACACTGAATCAGAGATCCAGAATGACTAGAAACCACCAGCTAGGATAAATACTTTAAGAAGTTACATCTGGTATGGTGAACCGGTTCAGTGGGTAAAGGCATCTGCTCCCACACCTGATGCTCTAAGAATGCTCTTTGGGGCCCACATGGTAAAAGGAGAGATCAAATTCCCAAGGCCTGTCCTTTGACCTCCATATGCGCATGATGCGGTGCCTCCCTCAGCAGAATGAATAAATAAATACATTAATGCAAAAAGAGAAGTTGCACCTAAGCATATCACTTGTAAGCTACAGAAATTCAAAGACACAAAGTCAAAAGAGGGCGGGGGAAGTAGACCACCCCTAGAGACTAAGGTGGGGGCGACATCCCATGTTCCTTCAGATAAGCACTGGGAGAGGGAGATAAATATCTGGAAGAAAACATAGCCATGTAGAACTTTGTATCTGGATAAAATGGTTTATTTTATTTTACATGTGTGTTTGCCTGTATGTATGTGTATCTACTACACATGTGCCCGGTGTCCCCACAGAGCAGAAAAGGGTGCTGGATCCCTTGGAATTTACAGATGGTTATAAGCCAACACATAGATTCTGGGAATTGAACTCAGGTCATTGGGAGGCCCAGTCAGTGCTCTTAACTGCTGAGTCATCTTTCAGCCCTTAGGACATTTTCTTATTCTTTGTATATTTTTTTTCTTTAAATTTTAAATTATGTATGTGTGTCTTTTAAAAGACACAAAGGCAATGAATAGAAATAAGATTGTGCTATTTATTGTCTTATAAGAAATCCATTTAAAATGTAAAGCAACAGATAGATGAAAATAAAGGATAGAGAAAGATAAGCCATGCTAACACAAAAAAAAAATTGGAGTACTTATATTAATTTTGGACAAGGCAGAGTTCAGAGCAAGGAAAATGATTCAGGCTGAAGACAGGAGTTATATGATGATAAAGAAAATGATTCTCCACACAAAGAAAATCATCCTTAATGTGCCTTGCCTAACAACAGAGGGTCAAAATAAATGAGGCAGGAGACCAAACTGCAAAGAGAAGTAGACAGTCTGTACTGTTGGTGGAGACCCCAAAATACATCAAGCAAAACCCAGCAGAGCTGAAAGGAGAGGCAGACAAACCCAGTGACCATTAGCAAAGCAAACTGGGAATCCAAAGATTCAGAGACATCAGCATTAGGAAACTTAGCATGGATATACTTCTAAGGAATTTGTGATTCAGAGAGGAAATCTTAAAATTATTTGAAGAATATTTTAAAATGAAGATGGAAAGATGAAAATATATCAGATCCCAGCTAAAGCAATGTTCAATGAATTTTTGTGGTAGTGACCATACATATAAAGAGAATAAAAGTGAGCTAGAGAGATGGCTCAGTGGATAAAGGCACTTGCTGTCAAGCTTGATGGCCTGAGTTCAAGTCCCAGGACCAATGTGGTGGAAGGAAGGAACAGATTCCTGTAAGTTATCTGAATTCTGTGTATGTGCCCTGAAATGTGTGTGTTTGTGCATGCATGTGTGTGTGCACACCCACACACAAATTTTTAAAACTTTAAAAATTATTCAACAAAAATCAACAAATTGAATCCAACAATTATAAACAGGAGAAAGTAACCAAGTCATATTTATCCTAGAAGCTGCAAGGGTGTCTGTCTGAAGATGAATCAGTGTCATCTGCCGCATGAACACACTAGAGAAGCAAAAGCCTTGAAAAGTTCTGGCCTGGGCTGAGCTCTCCTACAGGGTTGTGGTCAGCTGTGGGCTGGGTAGGCTACCCTGCTGAGTTGAATAGGAGTTCCCCCATGGGCTTGGGGGAGTCTGTTGCTGTTGGAGGGTCTGGTTCAGCCAGGATAACTGGAAGGCTTGTTTTTTTCCACATTGGCTTTCTTCTTGGTTGGCAAACTATTTATTTATACGTATTTAGTTATGTGCTGGCAAAAAGTAAAACTCTAATATGGAATTGTATGCCCTTTGAGATTCTGTCAAAAAACCTGGCCCATTATTGTTTCCATGGCATCTTTGAAATAAGGTTTTGTTGTGTGGGAATTTCATGTATGCATATAATATGCTTTGATCAAACCCCTCCCATTCTCTCCCTTCACTTCCCTCCAAACTTCATGTTCTCTCTCTCTCTCTCTCTCTCTCTCTCTCTCTCTGTAGTTGTACCTGGTGTGCAAGGATGCTATTCTTTTGCCTCTAAATATTAGTGTGTTCATTTTATTTTTAATTTATTCTCTGAGAGACTCAAAATACAAGGTATTTTGATCATATATACCTCCACACCAACTTTTCCTGGACTCCTTTCTCCAAACCTCCCTCCTAACTCTTTTATATGTTTTAATTTTCTCTCTTTCATAACCTACTGAGTCCAGTCAATGCTACCCATATATGCAGGGATGCTCCGTCCATTCATTGGAGGGTCAACAACCAATCATGGGTCACACTTCTGAAGAGAACGGACTCCTTTCTCCCGCCCCCAGCAGCATCAACTGCCATTAGCTGTCCAGTTAAAGGTGGGGCTTTGTGAGCCCCTTCTCTGTCCATGCCAGAATGTTGTCTGGCTTGATTTCCTACAGGTCTTGTGGAGGTGACCACAGCTGCTGTGAGTTCGAGCGTACAGTGTTCCTGTCATATCTAGTATTCTGCAGCAGCTCCTTCCAACATCTGGATTTCACAGTCTTCCTCTTCTTCCCTGAGTCTTGGAGGGGAGGCTGTGGGATATGGATGTCTCATTTAGGACTAAGCTCTCCATAGACACCCTCTCTCTGCCCTCTGACCAGCTGTGAGCCTTGGCACTGCAAATGAAATCTCCAAAGCAAAACACACAAACTCCTTAGTCAGAGCTGACATGATGAGTCCACTTGTCCTGCAGAGACATCACAAGTGCCCATGAGGAGGCAGAGAATTCCCTGGGAGCTGGTCAAGTGTAGAATGGCTCATCTTGGTATCAGCTTGACTAGATATGGGGTGTTGGGGGAGTATTTCCTGGAAGGATTAGCTTTAAAAGAAAGGTCCTCTCCCAGAGTGGGTAGTACTTCCGGCAGCTGCAGAGATGTAGAGGTCTGAGGGAAAGCAGGGCTGTTTTGCCATTTCCCTTCACTCTTCCTGGGGGAGTACACCTACACTGTTGTTACTGCTGTTTTCACCCATCCTTCACCAGCATGAGAACCAAGCTTCTTTGGCCGTCTGTCATGGACTGAAGACCGGTAGCTCCCCAGGAATCTTCTAGGCCTTCAGCTCCAGTTTGGGCCTGATAATGTGTACAGCCTCATGTAATGAGCAGTTACTGGGTTCTCAGCTTCTCCACTATACCTGATCATTGCTGGATGACACAGCCAATCACATAAATCTCCTTTGTAATAATATATCCTCATTCTCTTAGCTCTATTCTTCCAGAGAACCCCTGCAAACTCAGGAGGAAATCTCTTCCTGTTTGCCTTGTTAAGACACAGATTTAAGAAGAGTCAGGTGGGCACCATTTCTTTCTGCAAGAGGGACCTGTGAGCACTTTTTTTTCCTACTTTTATTGTACAGATGATTTAACCTTCCCAAGCACCCTCATTTCTCCTAGAATTGTTGAAAGGCTTCTTTGGAACAGGACATGCTATATTAAGTGTAATGATGTCTAGTAATGAGCACAAAAATTAGCTAAGACCACCCCAGGCATAGTTCCTTAATAGTCAAGATGAACTTAGCTTGAACCCCACTTTCCAGTTTTAGATGATCAATTTCGCAGTGCAGTGATCCATCTGTGACAGTGGCTCTCCTCTGCTTGCCATCGTTACATGCCAACAATCCTGCCCATACTATCTTGTGCATACTGTTCTACATGTAATAACCCACACATCATGGTTAATTTCAATTGCCAACTTGACTGTTCATTAATGTCTAGAATGCTGGGGAGGCACCGCTTTGGGTGCTTCTGTGCCATGATACAAAAACATGTTACATGAATCCTAATTGATCTTATAATAAGAACCCAGAGCCAAATATTGGGGAAAAGCTAAAAGATTAGAGAGACAGAGGAACAAGCCACAGTCACTTCTCACCTCACCAACTCCTCATGAATTCTTAGACTGATGCCTCTGAGTCCTCAACTGAAAGGGAATGGGGTCACAGGCTAAGCTCCTGCCTCCTGTCTCATTTCTTTCTCCGCCCAGCTCTAACACTTCCTGGTTCAACTTTCCTAGTGCTGAGATTAAAGATGCATAGCTGTGTGTGTGTGTGTGTGTGTCTGTGTCTGTGTTTTACCAAGTACTAGGACCAGAGGCATGGGATCCCAAGTGCTGGAATTAAAGGAGGTATGTGTTCATATATCACCACTTGGCTCTGTTTGGCCTTGAACTCAGAGATATAGACAGATCTCTATCTCCTGAGTGCTAGGATTAAAGGTATGTGTCACCATTCCCTGACTTTCATGGCTAAATCTGTGGCTGACCCTGTCCTCTGGTCTTCAGGCAAACTTTATTAAATACACAATATATTACCACATATCCCTTTTTTGTTAAAAATTTTAAAAGGTTATAACTAATATAAGAAAAACTATATACAATAAGTATAATAACTGTATACAATATATACAGTCATTAATTACATCAATAATATCCCATTCATTAACAATTGGCAAATTAAAACAAAATCCTTCATTATTTATTTCATCTTGGTGAGTCCAAAGAATTATACTTAATTCATTTTCTATCTAACTTGTATTACCAACCCGAAACTTATCTTTTGATGTCTCTCAAACTTATACACATTATACCTCTTTTGAGTTTCTTTTCTGAATCTGTAACTAGGAAAACTATAACTATCTAGTCTTCAACTCCCTCAGAGACCCTGAAGAAATCATATTAACTGAGTAAGCAAGAAGTGTAAACAAGCTACTTCCAAAAATGTGAGAAATGACAAAAACAGTTGGCTGCCTGGACAGTCACTCGAGGTTTCTCTGAAACATTGAGGCATCCATCAATAGCGTACAGGCCAAGCATATTTGATAGACTTATCTGTGAAACAAAAAATTCTTAAAGACTTGCCTACCTTGTCTTAGCAAGGTTTGGCAGATCTTTCTTCTCTGCAGTGCTTGTCCATTTTGGACATAATACTGTTAGCAGTCTAGGCAAGAATACTTTCTTGCCCAGTGGGTAACTTTTGCCACAAAAAAGATTAACTTTATATGGAGTTTCTTCAATGCACATCATCTTCTCTAAAGTAGATTGCTACTGCCAGGAGCCACATGTCTCATTGTCATAAAAATAAAAAGAACCCATTATTAAAATGTCTTAAATGTTATATTATGTAGATCTCTAAAGTGTTTGAAGAAGACATGTCTATCTAAAATATATATTTGACCTTAAAAACACACTAATAGCTATATGTTTGATTAAAATGACTAACTTCTAACTTGTATTTCTGTATATCCTGATTGGTAGTAATATTTTGAAGGACTAGAAATTTGCATTACATTGTTAGATGAGCTGTCTAGGCACAATACTTTGAACAAGAGTAGAAATATATGTACAATAACAAAAATTAATCTCAACTTTCAATATACACAATTTGTATATAATATACAAAAATTCAATCCATTGTAAATATTTAAAACTAGTAGTTGCTTTTTAAAAGTAGATTCAATAATTTACCCCTTTATCCTAGCCTATCAATATTTCCTTATTCTTTTGAGAGTAGATTCAATAATCTACTCTTTTATTCTTCCATATCTGTATTCCCTTTTTTCTTTTTCTTTTTTCAAACAAGCACTCCAAATCTAATCTCCTTTTTCAGTTTTTTCTAACCATTACCAGTAATAATTTGTAACCGATTACTCTAAACAATGACAATTATTCATAACCCATTGAAAGACCAAAACCTCTCACCCGACCTCTTGTGAATGTCAGCATCATGTTCTTAAATTTACTTCCTGCTGTCTGGAAGTGACAGCATCTTTAGGAAATCCTGCAAAGAAAAATTTGGGCTAATTGTCAAGTCCTGGGAGAGATAGCTGCATCATTTATCATCTGGTCTTAGCATAATGGGAAAATGCAGGGCTTATCTCAAATCCTGGTTAGAATAGTCTGTGTGGCTGAATCTTCTCAGCTAGCTACCTCAAAATTGACCTGAGAAGTTTGTAGTCCAAAACTGATCTTTAGGTGGTGTTTTTCAGCTTAATGAAGTTATCATAGTCCATGTAAAATCATCATTGTGGGGCTTCATCTTCTTTTGGAGACTTCAAAGGTTACAGTTAGTCATCATCATGGTTCACTGCAGAAAACTGATGCAGAAAATCCAAAACAATGTACAGGAAACTAGATGAAGCCTTTTTTTCTACAATTAGTCGTGCTCTACATGACCATTAATATCATGACAAAAAGTTTAATATGTTAATCTTATAAATATGATATGAGATTTATATATTAAGAAAAAACTTTTAAATAGTCAAAATAAAACCAAAAGATAATGAAATTAGTAGCAATAAAGTAGTCTCTTAATTTTGTTTTTTCATCTGTTCCATATCAGGTGGCTCTTCTGATATGATAGAGATTTTGCATTTTCCTTTAATAAGCATGCTTGGGTTTAGAGAAGGAGAGAGCCACACTCCAACTACAAAGCCAGCTTTAATTTATAATTGAGTTGGGACCTCAACATTTCTTAGAAGTAAAGATATATATATATATATATATATATATATATATATATATATATATATATATATATATATATAGAGAGAGAGAGAGAGATGTTAGGCAGTGACATTTTACCATGCAGAGTATATTGGTACCCATAGGTTAGAATTTTCTTTGTCTGTAAATTTTTTTCTAGATAGTCTTCTCTTCTGCTTTAGATGTCTAGTTGTCCAAGGTCTTTTGACTTCTTGAAGATGGGTATTTCTATTTTTCTGTAAAAACAAAAGCAGAACCCTGCCCTGACTTTTATTTGGTGAGTTTTTATTACAACTTTTAGAATTATCACATAGGTGGATGAACCATCATTTCTCCTTATCAAGAGGTTTCTCCTGTTTGAAATAAGTTTTATTAATTTTTATGGTATCTACTTAATACTGCTTCTCTGAATTGGGAAGATAAATGTGTCTGTGCCGTGTTAAAAAGCTGAGGAGGGAGAAGCCAGCAGCCAAAGCAGCACTTTTGTCCTAATCATGCAGTTCAGCAATCTAAAAACTTTCATAGCCAGAAAATAATTCAAGATAAGCAATAAAACAAATTCAGATAAAAAAACCCTTTTCAACAGGTTACAATGTGTGTAGCCTTAGGAGAGGGAAAAGAATATAGACAGTTTATAATGAAATAAATAGTTTTAAAAACAAAGTCTTTAAAGAGATAATAAAAATAATATAAAGGAAATAGCCACATAAAGATGGAAAATACAGAGAATTTGGTTTATGTATATTGTTATATTTTCTTTAAATTTTCACAGTTAATGAGCTAACTACAGAAAGACATTTGATTGTAAAGTCTGCTAGGTTAAACCAACATATATATTTTAAAGATATCTTGACTTTGAAATTTGAGTCTAAGGATATGTTGCTTTGTTAAAGAGCTTATGCTTTTGGTTTCCACAGAAGATGAGAACCTGTTGATTACTTCTAGGATAATGTGGTTTGATCCACCAAGACTCCCTGAAGGCTACTGGCTGAAATGATAGAGCTTCAGAGATTATTACAAAGGAGATTTAACCATAATTCTAAATTTTCTCAGGATCCCCATAAGATTGTCAGTGCCCAAATCAACAGTCAGTAGTATGGAAAGCTATACCTAAATTCCCAAATTATCATTTATAAATATTTGTTTTTATTTAAAGGTGATTGATTATAAATTGTTATTGGTCATTGTCAATCACTTTCTAAAGGAAAAAGGGGATATAAATATGATAGGATAAAAGGGTAGAATGTTGAATCTACTTTTAAAAAGCAAGTACTTGTTTTAAATACGTTGATATGGATTTTGGTTTATTGATACAAATTTAAGGTTAATTTTGTTATACTGTATATATATTTTTACTCTTGCTTATGGTATTATGTTTATGCAATTCACTTAAAATTGTAATGTATGATTAAGAAATACAAATTAATAATTAGTCTTCTATAGTAGTCAAACTTATAGTCATGTTAATTAATTTTTTAGATATACAAAGATATATATCAGATAGAAAGGAAATCTTCAAACACTTCAAAGACCTACAGAATACAGCATTTAAATTTTTTTTAAGAATTTAGACTTTTCTGGACAGTGGGGCATGTCTGCTCCTGGCAGCACCAACCTATTTAAAGAGGATGATGGGCATCAAAGAATTTTTATGTGAAGTTTACTTTCTTTTTTGGCAGAAGTTAGCCACTGAGCATGAAATTGTTCTTGCCCTGACTGCTTGACAGTATGCTACATAAACTGGACATGCAGGACCCACAGGAAAATGACTACTGAACTTTGTCAGAACAAGCCAAAATGGTCCTTCAGGTTCCTGCTTCTCAGAGAAAACTGCCAGACATTCAGGACAAAGAGAGAAGTGACTGAAAAACCTTTCCAAAATGGGTAGAACAGCCCTTCAAATTTCCTGCTTCACTAAAAAGTCTGCCAGAGACTCTAGGCCTGTAGGATGAAGATGGATGCCCAGACATTGTACAGGAACTTTGGGTGACTGTCCAGGAAACCAGATGTCTCTAGAATTTCTAGAATCTGGAAGTTGCTTGCAATGCACTTTCTGTTTACTGATATAATATATCCTCCTAAGGTCTTTGATAGAATTGAAGGTTAGATAGTTATAATTATAGCTTTCTTTAGTTATAATAAAAGGTAAATTAGATATAAAACTTTAGACTCACTAATATAAAATAGATGGTAGAGTATTTTATAATTTTGCCAAATACAAGTAGACTAGATATTGTAACTATATTTCTTGCTTGATAACTGTTTTGTTATATGTAATTTTACTATGTTAAAATTGTTTTGATTAGACAGAAATGAGAAAGTTATATAGGATCCCTTTCTGTGTGCTGTGAATATGCTTTATTATTATTGGTTAATAAACAGCTGTTTTGACTTATTGCAAGGCAGCTTAGAAGCAGGTGGGAAATTCAAGCAGAGACATAGGGAAAGAAGGACAGAGCCAGGCAGACACTGCTTGCTTCCTGGAGAAATAAGCTATGAAAGTACCCGTAAGCCACTGGACATGTGGTAATACATAGATTAATAGAAATGGGTTGAGGAGGTAATGAGCCTGAACCATAGGCCAAACATTTTGTAATTAATATAAGCTTCTGAGTCATTGATAGACCATGAGTGGGAGAGATTTGGCCAGACCGTAGGGTCCAGACAGGACAGAAAAACTTCTGGCTACAGATATGCTAAAGGTTTGGGAGGCAGAAATGTTTTGATTTTATTAACAGAAAGAACTAAAAGTTGAATATTAAACACCCCTGTTCATAGAGAGAGATTTACTGTATACGTTTAGCAGCTGCCATGAACATTGTTTGGGAAGACCATCTGTGTGACTGTGTAGTTGTGGCGCTACACAGGAGTCTGGAGAAGAAAGAGAGTGAGGAGGAGAGAGCCTTAAAGGGCCATACTCACAGGGAGATGTTGTCTCATCTGGTCCAGTGGTTCTCAAACTTCCCAAGGCTTCAACCCTTTAATACAGTTCATCATGACCTCCAACCATAAAATCATTGCTACTTCCTAACTATAATTTTGCTACTTTTATGGTTTGTCATATGAATATCTGATATGCAAAGAGTGAAAAGAGTCATTCATTATCCTAAAGGAGTCATGAAGACTCACAGGTTGAGAACTACTGTTCTAATTGATCTGCCCTATTGGGGCACTTCTAGATGTGACACACAGTGGGCACACTGTTCAGTTACTTTCCTCTCTTCTAGGACCTCCTTTTCTCTAGGTCTTTATATCCAAATAACAGTAAGACCAATTCCTTCTCTTAGTTCATGCTTCCTCAGCCTGAAGCCCTGGACTATACCTTCCTTTTCTGGATTTGGATGTTTTCAGATGGGAGCCAGGGTCACTGACTGTGTATTATGTAAAAACTCTGGCAGGGTATGGGAAGTGCCCTGTAATCTAACACATCCATATTTTCCTAATGAAATGTATGAATATTCTCACTGAATGGGATGAATGAAGACTGTTAACAGTCAGGTCTTACACCAAGTAAGTTCAGGTCAAATCAGGTTCACTGACTTTGAGTTTTGAAAGTATTTCAACTTTTGAAGGTTTATGAATTTCAGAAAAGATTATAGAGTAGAGTCATTTTATTCCTCTTGTATCCATGTGTATGTGTGTGCATGCCTGTTTGTGCATGTATGTGTGTGCATGAGTGAATGTATGTGTATGTGTGCAAGAGTGCATTCATGTGTATGTATGTGTTTACCTGTGGGGTTAACCTAGAACATATTATTCCATTAATCTCCACATTACTTTTCTTGAGACAGAGCCTTTCACTGAACCAGCTCACCTTTGATACTAGATGGCTGGCCAGTAAGCCCCAGAATCTGTTTATTTCCACATTCCAATGCTGAAAGTACAGATGCATGCCACTATGCATGGCTTTTACACAGGTTCTACCGATTTGAATTTGACTCTTTTGTCTGTGCAGCAAATCCTTAATTTACTGAGCTACCTCCCTCTATTATTGTGATTTTTGTCATGTTTGGGACCACAGACAGGTCCCCATGCACGCTAAACTTGTGCTTTGCTACTGAACTGCTACACTCTCAACCTCCTATATTTTTTCATGAAGGCCATTGAGTTGTCTTGGTTCCCCAGCATAATTACCTGCCTAACATCCTGTTCTGTATAGTCAGACTGGCTGTAAATTACAAACAAACTCTTGCCAAAGTTTTATAGGGTAGATTAGGTTTTGGGTCACTGGAGTCCTGAATTTTGTTGTACATTATCTGAGAAACTTTTAAAAACATTATCATCATCACCCCAGTGACACACTTTCTCCAACAAGGCCACATCTTCTTATCCTGCTCAAGTATTGCCACTCTCTGCTGACTAAGCATCCAACAAGATGAGCCTATGGGGTTATTCTTCAAACCAGCACTGCCACGAAGCACTGGTATTACAGGTATATACTACCATGCCTAGGTCACCAAAAGAGCTTTTAAAAAATGCTAGTATCCAGCTCTACCAAGAACAATGAAATCAAAATACTTGAGGCCTGGGGCCTCTTTCCAAAGTGAAATGGATTTTGAGAACTTCTGGCTTCCGAGGGAAGATGAAGTCATTCAGAAGGAGACAGGGGACTTAGACACCAGCGCCTCCACCTGATCTGGAGGCGAACAAGACTTGGATAAGGTCCTTACTGGGGAAGGAAATCCCAGCCCTGGGGTGGCACTGTAGCTTCTTCTAGAACACTTTTTCTGGGATAGTCCATAATAGGAGGATGGAACACACTGTAATACCCAGCTTTTAAAGTGTGGGTTCTGGGGATCCAACATAGATTCTCATGCTTACAGGGAAAGCATTTTACCAACTCTGCCTCCCCACCCTATGCTTTTGTTTGCTTGTTTGAACAGGGATCTCATGTATCCCAGGCTAGCCTTGAGCTAACTATGTGACACAAACTGATCCACCTCCTGGGGCTGGAATTATAGACAAACATTACCATCCTTCATTCTTGAAGTGCTGAAGATCAAGCCCAGGTCATTGGGCATGCTGGACAAGCCTTCTACCAGTTGAACTACATCCCTGACCTCAGATTGGTTTGGAATAGAAATGAATTGGATAAGCACATCAGTATTCTCATCTTAAAATGAGGTAGTTATGTCACCCCATATCACAGTAGGAAGGCAACCTAGACCCCCCCAAAAAAAAATCAAAATGAGATGATTTTCAGAAAACTTACAATTCCCTGTTTTGCCATCATTGCTTTAGTATCCTCACAGAATGACCTAAAGTATGCAAATGCTACAGAAAAGCAACCCTGACCTTGGCCTCGGTGGAGAAACAATGAGAAAAAGATTTAAATCAAACAGAACCCCTTAGGCACTCCAGTCTTCCCCTTTTAAAATTCTTCTAGGAAACTGCATTCTGTTCACATAGGAAAAGGAATATTCTATCATGTAATTCAACACTACAATAAGCAATGTAGATTTTTTCCTCATTAAATTTGTTAAATGGTACAATAAAGGATGCTTACAACCATACAAGATAAGGTGATGGAACGAATTATTATTTTATTATCATTAATACATTAATATTATATTATTTTATGCATTTGGCATTTTGCTTGCTTATATGTGTGCACCACATGCATGCAGTGCCCTCGGAGGTCAGAAGAGGGCTCCAGATACTCTGGAACTGGAGTTACCCATGGTAGGCTGTGTTGGTGCTAAGGACCAAACCCCAGTCCTCTGCAAGAGCACCCAGTGCTGTGGCCAGCCAAGCCATCTCTCCAGCCTCAGAAAAAGGATGGGAAATGTTGGCTTAAGCAGCAGTCAGCAGCTTCTCCAGCAGAAGGACTTCTGTGAGCCCTGCCTAAGCTGGTGGTCATCTTGAAACTGAGATAAAACATTTCTCAAGTTTGGGTCAAACTGAAAGTTGGTCAGTTCTTTTCTTTCTCTTCTCCCAGGATTGTTTCTGGGGAGTAATACGGACATCATTTAGGATGTGTAGCTCTAGCCATTGCATGCTCTAAGCCCTCCTGTGGCTGCCTGTCACAGGCCATCCTGGATGTGCTAACTCAGAATGGAGAGCCTGACTGAATTCTTCTTAGTGTCCTGAATCTGTGACCAACTCTCTCTCATTTTTAAAGCTTTATTTCATTTATGTATGTGTCTGTGCACATGTGTGTGCAGCTGCCCATGGAGAAAAGAGTGTTGGGTCGCTTGGAACTATAGTGACAGGTGCTTGTGAGCTGCCATGTTGCTGGGATCCACTCTTCTGCAAGAGCAGCAAGTGATCTTCACTCCTGAGGCATCTCTAGTCTCTATGGCCATGGCAAGGGCTGTGTTCCTGCTCTCTCTTTCCTGGGACTTCTCTTTAGGATCCATGGGATAGAAGGGTGTGGAGCACGTCTTACTGTCTAGATGTTTATAAATATGTAAGTATCTCATTGTGGCTGCCTTGCCCATACAGTGTAGGCTCCCTTGTGAAGATGTCTGTGCTGACAGAGCTCAAATCCACTGGTACCTCACATCTGTCACTGTGCATCTCCTGGAATTTAATTGGCAAGAGTGACTTGGGGAACCTTGTTAGCACTGTGGGAAGAACTTTTCCCCCTCAGGGTTCTTGTTCCTAGTGTCTGATTTGTTGCCCTCTGGGTGACATGAATATCTTCTAGACTTAAGCTTGCCACACAGGGCTTGTCTCCCCCCCACCCCCTAGACAGGTATCTCAGGATTCTGGCTGGTTCTAGATAGGGCACATCCGAGGCTGGCTGCCTCCGATTTATGTTCTCCACACCCTTTCCGCACTGGTGGTTTTCTTTGCTCTTGTTTGTTTTCTCTTCTAGGGACAAGAAGGGCCCGAGGTGTATCTCAGTTGGTGGAGGGCTTGCTTGGCATTAATAAAGCCATGGCTTTGATCCTCAGTACCAATGAACCAGACATGGTGTCATGTGCCTTTAAGTCCAGCATTTGTGTTTGAAGACAGGAGGATTGGGATTTCTAGGTCACCTTTAGCTAAATAAAAACTATGAAGCCAGCCTCAGCTATATCTTTAGTCAAAAACAAATAAGCAGGACAAACCATTGGACCAGAGAAATACTTCAGTGACTGAGAATGCATACTGGAATTACAGAGGGCCAGAGTTTGAATTCTAGTACCCATACTAGGCATCTCTCAACCTCCTGTTACTCCAGCTCCAGGGGATCCCATTCTCTCATCTGGCCTCTGCAAGCACCTCAATGCACATAGCCACACAGATCTACCCATACACATGGATAAAAAAAAATCATTACAAAAGTAAAAATAAACAAGCAAACCAACAAAACCAGGCAGGCAAAAATGACTCAGGGAAAAGGCACTTGGCCCCAAGTCTGATAACCTGAGTTTGATCTCATGACCTCACAGATAGAAGAGCACTAACAATGGTCAGCTGTTCTCTGATCTACATGTGTGTGCACTGTGACAGGCTCATCCCATCCCTCAAAAACAAATCACCTAATTAATAATAAAAACAAACCCCATAACAAGAACAACAAAAGTCAAAACCAAACTCAAAGTAAATTAAAGTTCAGAAAACTGGGACATAGAGTTTATCTGTGTGAAAAAGAAATCCATCAAAATTGGTTATTTTCCAAGGTTAAGGAAGCATCTGTTTTGTGTGGTCTCTGCATCGCCCATGCTTGGGTAGAGTCAGATTCAATGATTACACTTACTTAGCACTTTTTCATGCATGTCAACACCAAGAAACAAGAATGCCAGTAGTTCTGTGAAAAAATGATTAGGGGGAAAATCTCCTGACAGAGAGAGAACAGGCCGTGGGGGAAGGCACCATGCTGCCTGCCAACACTGGAAGTAGATTTGAGTTTGTGTGGACAGGGCTTCCAGACACCTTCTGAATTTTTTTTTTTTTACTTAATTTCCTTATGCTTAAAACTGACAGTGCTTAGAGATAGCTCAGTTGGTAGAGTGTTTGCCTTGCAGACAGGCAGACCTGTGCTTGCTCTCAGAACTCCCTCATGGTAGCTGAGTGTGGTGGTGTGTGTTTGTGATCCCAGAACTGGGTGGGGGCGGGTAAGGGTGGGTGGAGATCTGGACTAGCTGGCTAGCTTGCCTCATTGACTTAATGAGCTCCAGGGTAGATGGCTCCTGAGGAGTGAGGCCCAAGGTGGATCTCCAGTCTCCACATACTGACACACATCTTGGTTTAATTTCTGCTGCTGTGATAAAACACTTGGACTAAATTAATGTAAAGAAAAGAAAAAGGTTGTCTTTTTTTTTTTTTTGTTACAATTTAAGGTGGCAGTCTATCACTGTGAGGAAATCAGGTGACAGGAGCTGGTCACTTCACACCCAAAGCCAAGAGCCGAGACAATAGACACCTGCTTGCCTGTGCTTTGCTTGGTTTCTCTGCTTCTAGACAGTTCAGGATCCCCTGCCTAGGAAATGGAGGTTCCCACAGAGACTGGGTCTTCTCCTATCTGTTAACTTAATTAAGACAACCTCACCCCATCCCAGATAAGCCCACAGGCCAACCCAGGGTAGACAGCCTCTCATTGAGACTATATTCCCAGGCAATTCTATGTTGGATCACACACATACACACACACACACACACACACACACATGACTGAAGGTGTATAACTTCATTTTGAGGTTGGGTTTTAAGAAGAGCCTCATTTAGTTCCTGAGAATAGATTATTGGGAAGGGAATTCCCAAGTGACTTGGAATCCCATAGCTCTGTTCTGCATGTAGTATAACTGTCCCAACTGTGGCCACTGGCTTTCTGGGTTTTTTGTTTTGTTTTGTTTTTCTTTTTCTACATTAGATTTCTCTTTGTAATAGTCCTGGCTGCCCTGGAACTCCCGCTGTAGACCAAGCTGTCCTTGAACTCACAGAGATCCACTTGTCTCTGCCTCCTGAGTGCTGGGATTAAAGGCGTACACCAACACCTCCTGGCTGCCACCTTACACACACAGCTCCTGACAACAGCCTTGGCTTCCATCTCTGTGAGAGAGCCACTTCTGCTTGTGTGTCCCTGAAGAGGGTAGCATCCCCACCAGGACTCTGAATAGCTGTTGAACTTAACTTTGATTTGCATTGTTCTCATTCCCCCATTTATTAGCAAGCATATTGGTACTGCCAGGATCATAGAATTATCTTTGTGCCTGCCAGATTAGGGCATATGGTGTATTATTTTGGGAAGGCAGATAATGCTCCCATTTGGGGCTATATCTGGGCAGTCTGAACATGCCTTAGAAAGGGTTTCTGTATAAATTAATTTCCTCTCTCAACTGTGTAATGACAGTATATTAATTTTTTGCTCTTTGAGGCATGCAGACTTAACTTGGAGAGGATTTTATAATAGTCTCCCATGATACCACTGGCTTGGCAATTTAAATTCCTTAGCCTGCAGTTTTGTTTTGTTTTGTTTTTAGTTTTTTGTTTTTTTCCAGAAAGAAAGCTGACAATCTGGTGTGCCTCTTAGCAAAAGGCTACAGTTATGGAGAGTATTGGGCCTAAAGAGAAAGAAGCAGGTGGCTGGATGCTTTACTGCCACACTGCTACTTCCAGAACCCACAGGATTTTGAAAAGGGACACCTTAACTGCCCTGTGAAAATTTCTTTTCTCCCTGCCCCTACCTCCCCCCCCTTGCTGGACCTCTCCTTAGGGCAAGGTACTTGGGGCCTGTGGTCAAATTCCCATTCCACATAGGGAGACTCGGGGACCCTTCAGGAAGACACCTTGCCTGAACCCAGTGCTCATGGGCAATAAATCTAGTTGGAAGGGCAATGGGATCTTCTTTTCTTTGTTCACTGAGAGTTATTGCTAAAAGAAAAAGAAGTTGTAACAAGAGGTTTCTGTCCACCTAGCCCCACGGTGCAGACCTGCTGCTGCTTATCTGGACCAGCAATCCCAAAGTCCCAAAGAAACACACAAATGCTTATATTAATTTGATGCTGTTTGGCCTAAGGTCTAGGCATATTGCTAGTTAGCTCTTTCATCTTAGTTTAAACCCATTTCCATTAATCTGTCCTGCCACATGGGCTGGTGGCTTACCTATTTTGTTACATGTTGATTCTTAGCCTGTGGCTGGATCATCTCCTCTTGACTCTGCCCTCCTCCTACCTAGGCTCCAATTACCCACCCACTGCTATGGTGCCTGTCATGGGCCAAAACAGTCCTTCATTTCACAGCATACAGAAAGACATTCCCACATCAAGAAGTCATCCTGTAGGTAATGGGTCCCATAGCAGTGGCCTGCTTTTTGCCCCTCAGTGAGGGAGAGTCCTCAGTTCATCTAGCCTGGAGGCCGCTGGAGGGCCTCTACCCTATTTTCTGCTTTCTGGCTAAACTGTCATCCCTACATGATGCACAGAACAGTATTTGTACAGGCAAGGGCTTCCCAGATTCTGCATTCATCAGTCACTCAGGCTTGTCTCAATAGAGCTGGCTGTGGTTCCAGATTTTCTGGTTCCATTGATCTAGCCTGGGGTAGAAAAAAATGGCAAGTCTGTTCAGTTGTATTAATTATTTATTTTTCTTCTGTAACGAATATTCGACAAAAAAACTTAAAGAAGGAAGGGTAATTTTTTTATAATTTGAGGGAACAGCCCATTGTGGTAGGGAAGACATGGGGGCAGTAGCTAGTCACAATCAGGAAGCAGAGGGAGATACTGCTGTGGCTCAGCCCATTCAGTGGGTCCATCCACATTTAGGGTACATCTTCCCACCTTATAGCCATGCCCAAGATTAGATTCTATGGTGATGTAGGCATTTGAAGATGAACCATCGTACACACTCACAGATGATGCTCATGTTCCCAGGTTGGGAAGCATCATATAACGGCTCAAGTCTGGTTGGTTGGCAACTTGACTGGATCTAGAAGCAACCAAGAGGTAAGTCCCAGAACACACTGCAGACCAATAGCCCTCCAGGAATTCTCCCAGGGATGGCTTGACTGGATTGTGTGTAGTGGGAAGGTCCACCTTAGATATGGAGAGAACTGTCTGTTGTCAGCCCAGATCAACAAAGAGGAATCTTGATTTTTCCTCCTTACATTTTACTTCTTTTGACTGGTTCATCTACCCTGTTGTTGCAGCCATATCCCTTACTGATCTCAGAACTCAGGTTCTTTGGCATTTCCATATTAACTGATAACCAATAGCCCTCCAGAATTTCTTCAGGCCTTCAGCATTGGGACTGCTGGGGTGTCCAACTTCATGAACTAAGCATTTATGAGTTATCACCCTCTCCAGTTTGGAGACAGCCATTGCTGGATCACCCAGGCAATATGGTGTAAGTTAATATATTAAATTTTCTTTCTAATGTAGTCATCCATTGTTCTTGTAAAGAACCCTGACAGATACATACCCTTTATGAAACTTTACTGTGGGTAGAAGTGGAGTGAGCTGACAGAATTTTCAGTTACTAGGAAACAAACACATGCACCCTGACCCCCTAAAGTCCCATTTCTAGTGATTTCAATTTGTACACGTTTCAGTTAAATGCTCCTGTGTTTGCTGAGATTGCTTGTGACCTCTGACTCTGTGTGATGAAGTTTCTTCATATGAAAATTGGGAGTAATAAAATCTACGTAGTAGAATGTCTATGAGGATTAAGAAAGGCAATATTTGGGAAGTGTGTGGAGCAGTGCCTGGTGTATAGTAAGCATAATATATGAATACAATTGTTATAACTATTGTTTTTATTATTGAGCTAATACTTTTAGAGTTATAAGAGCTTAGCCCCTGAAGGGCTTCAGAGAGAATTTGCCTGTCTGTGTTGCCCTCTCTCTTTGGGAAAGGACACAGAGTCACATGGAAGTGGGTTAACCTACCCAAAGTCGTGTGGAGAGGAGACAAAAGGCATGGCAGACTTGCCCTGTGGTGTAACGCTTTCCTTAATATTTCTGATGGTCACTGTCTTAGGGTTTCTGTTGCTGCTACAGAATACCATGACCATAAAGCAAGGTAGGGAGGAAAGGGTTTATTTGGCTTACACATCCATCACTGAAGGAAGTCAGGACAGGAACTCAAAACAGGGCAGGAACCTGGAGGCAGGAGCTGATGCAGAGGCCATGGAGGCATGCTGCTTACTGGCTTGCTCCCTATGGCTTTTTCAGGCTGTTTTCTTATAGAACGCAGGACCACCAGCCAGGGATGGGCCCACCCACAGTGGGCTGGGCCCTCCCCCAATCATCACTAAATGAGAAAATGCCTTACAGCCAGATCTCAAGAAGGCATTTCTTCAGCTGAGGCTGTTTTCTCTGATGACTCTAGGTTGTGTCAAACTGACACACAAAACCACCCAGTATAAGGCTTGTTTATCAACCAGCATTTACTTTACATCAAGATGTTTTAAATTTGTCAAACTGATTTTAAGACCAGAGAGATGTGACAAATCCACGAACAATGTGGTAAGAGCTCAGTTTAGTGTTTGGCTTGGGAATGAGCTTCTTTAACTGGTGTAGCTTGTCTCTCAGGGGCCCCTGACAGGGGTGTTGGTTGGAGGTTTCAGCAGCCTTCACTTGGTTGTTTCCATCCCACAGGCTGTTCCCTCTTCAGCAGAGAAGCAGTCATGCTTTCACTTGGAGACTGAGCTCCTGTGGAGCAAAGAGGTCAAAGGAAGTGAGACAGACAGATTGCTCCCAGGAAACATAGAAGGCAAATCTTAAAAGTGTTCTTCTTTTGGAGGCTGAAGAAGTTGCTAGATGCCCTCCAGCTGGAGCTAGAGGCAGTTGTGAGCCTGTGGGTGCTGAAAAATGAACTCCGGTCCTCTGTGTGACTGGATAAGTGGTATAGACTCTTAAGCACAGAGCCACCCATGCAGCCCTTTCAGGAAATGATCTTAACTTACCATCACCACCACCTCTTCTTTTCTCTTTTCTTTCTTTTCTTCCTCCCTTCCTTTCTTTTTTTTGGGGGGAGGGGTTGAGACAGAGTTTCTCTCTGTATCCATGGCTGTCCTGCAGACTAGGCTGGCCTTGAACTCAGAGATCTGCCTGCCTCTGCTTCCCAAGTGCTAGGATTAAAGGCATATGCTACCATCTCCCATCTGAGCCCCCGCTTTCTACCCTAGTAGCTGAGGTGGGCCTCTAGTCTAAACTTTGATATTTTCATTCATCAAGTCCCTGCTGAGCACCTCTCATATTCTACCTCAAAGGGAAGACCTGTGGACTTGCATAATTAAGCTCTGGAATTGCCTTTTACCATTTTTGGTTCTATTTTTTTTTTCTTTTATGGTTAATTTTTGACCATCAAGCAATAGGCTAGGCTTCCCAGGTTGCTAATAAGGGAATATATTAGTTACTTTCTTTATCACTATGACATAATACCTCAGAAAAGCAATTTAGGGAGAGAGGGTTGGTTTTCTCTCCTAGTCCATCATGGTGGGGAAGCCATGACAGCATGGTGACTGTGAGGAATGGTCACATGGTCTCTTAGTCAGGAAGCGAGAGAATGAGTGCTGGTGCTCAGCTTACTCTCTCTATTGTTCCCTTCTGTTCAGTCAGGGATTCCAGCCGGGATGAATCCACTCATACTCAGAGTGAGTCAGCCCTCTAAACTTTTCTGCACATTCTCTCATAGACACATAGGGGCGTTTCCATGATGATTCCAAATTCAGTCAGGTTCACGATGAAGGCTAACCATCACAGTACCAAGTGAGTACTGAAACTAATATAACATTTAAAACATTTAAATCATAAAGCCAACTCAGATTTATATAATATGAATGAATTTTTAAAGCTAAATACTGAGATTCCATATTTCCTTTTCAAAACTTCCAAACAACGCTATGGTTTCTTGCTATAGGAAATGAGTCCGTGGAAGTGGGGCAGAACTAAGATCTAATATAAGCTAGAATGTGAACAGGCCTCAACAAGATGGCATTTGGTAAGAGGAGCCAGGGATAAAAACCATACATTTTATGTTTCTAATTACAAAATATGCTTGGAGTAGGCAAATCCAAAGACAAAAGTAAATATTAGTAGTAGCTGCTGCTGCTCATTGAGACAAATAGTAACCGTACAAAGGCACAATGGAGAACACAGTAGGGTGGTGGGAATAGCCTGAAACTGGAATATGGTGATTGTTACATAACTCAATAAATTTTATTAAAAAAACATTGAGCTGTAAATTGGAATCTTAAAGCATGAATACTGACCTCAACAAAACAAATAAGATTATTAAAAACAAGAAGAATGTGTGTGACCAAGAGAGAATGTGAATTACATTTTGCATCTCTGTGACAGGATACCCAACAGAGCCATGTAAGGGAGGAAATGCTCTTTTGACTCATAGTTTCAGAGAGAGTTTGCTTCATCATGATTGGGAAGGCATGCCAGCAGGGAATGTGTGACAGTGTTGATACACAGCAGCAGCAGAGCGACCTAGGGGGAGGTATAATCTTCAGAGGCTGGATTGTAGTAACCTGCATCTACCAGCCAGGCTGTGTCTACAAAAGTCTTTACAACCTCCCAAATAGAACCATAGGCTATAAACTGATGAAACAGGTCTTTCTTTGGACCATCAGCTCCCAAATAATGACACGGAGAGTTCTTATTATTAAAGCTTGGCCTTAGCTTAGGCTCATTTCCAACTAACAATTCTTATAACTTAAATTAACATGTTTATATTAATCTACATTTTGCAATGTAGCTCATCACCTCTCCTCAGTACTGTATGCCCAACTTCCTCTGAGTCTGGCTGGCGAATCTTCCACCTCAGATTCTTTCCCAGAGTTCCTGTCTCTGCCAGCAAGTCCTGCCTAGCTATCGGCCATTTAGCTCTTTATTAAAACAATCAGAAGGTGCCTTAGGCAGATGAAATAAAATAGACATCTTTACACAGTGTACAAAATTATTATCCCAACAGACTGAGTGAATATGATCAAAACACACTGGATGAAACTCTCAGAGAACCAACAAATAAAAAAGAGTCCCCATAGCCTCAACAGTCCCAGTACTCTTCCAAGGTCTGAAGTATCCTCTGAGACTCAAGGCAAACACTTAACTGTGAACCTCTGTGAAATGACAAAGGAAAGTTACCTTTTTCTAATATACAGTGGCAGTAAGTAAGAAGTCCTGTTCCATAATGGGAGAGGTGTGTGGAGGATATCAAGAAAACATTGGAAAACAAGATCAAAACTCAGCAGGGCAGGTCCAGCATATCAACTGAGTGGTGGCCTCATATGCCCCCCGCCCCCCCAACTTGGGAAGCCTTGATCTTTGTCGCTGACATTTGCAACACATGCACCCTCCTTTGAAGCTAGTTCTAATTAGTATGTGCAGCTTTTCTCGGCAAATATCCTATGATCCTGGGCTCCCCTTTGTAACTTAAGACTTTGCACAGTCCAATGTGATCTTCTGTACAGGGAATCCAGCTCTGCTCTACATTGCCTACCCCTGTAGGCTTTTCTTTAGAACCTTGGTACAGGTCCCTATGGCCCCACAACTCCTGCATTCTGCATCCTTGTATAATAAGCACCACATGAATGATGTCAATTTTTGCTGCCAGCCCAGTGTTTCATAGGGGGCCTATTGACTTGAACCTCCAAATGCCTATGTGACTAAAAACCTGGAGAAAACACTTCTCTAAGTTGACCATGTTTGGATAGAGCGCCACTACAGCTCTATCATTTGGGGCACTCTCTTTCTAAATAACATGTTTTCAAATGGGATGGCATCTTCATACCTTAGGTCTCTTAGTGAATGGCATGTCTTTATCAAGACTCCTCTCCTGTCATTCTTGTGCAGTACACACCATCCCTTTAATGGTGCTACTCTTGAACAATTACAGCCATTTTATCCATACTAGTTTTGTTAACAGCTTTAAATGCACAAATGCTCCCAAACTGTTCTGACATCTTTTGGCTCCACATTTTCCTCTGCTTTCTCACTGTCAACCTGTCTGAAAGCAGTGAGCAATAACCATACTGTCTCTTGAATGTTCTGCTATCATGAAAAATACTTACTGCTTTTGAATTCAGCATCATTCAAATTTCCAGTACAACTTTCAGGACTCAACAAAACCCGATTCTTTGCCAGGATATAACATGGGTTGCCTCAAGTTCAATTCCCAGCATTTTTATTGTTCCCATGGTCAACTTTCTCTGCCTATCTGTCAGTCAGCATTCTGGTCTTCTGAATTTCTAGAATGGCCCATCAAACTCTGCTCACATCATTGCACAGCCCACAGCTTCCTACTCTTCTACAGCCTTCCTACAAATTGGTTTGAGAGGCCTGAGAATCCCAGAGTCAGTCATGGAGTAACCCCACTCTTGGCCATTTTTCTGTGTTGATCCCCTTCTATGCTGCTGTGATGCACATGGTAAACTGTCTTAAGAGACCAAAGGGTTATTTTAGCTCAAGGTTTCAGGGAGACTGAGGTTCACTCTGGTGGGAAAGGCATGGCTGTGACAGTGTGTGATGACACTTACTGAGATCACAGAGGAGCAGGAGACAAAGAAAGCAGGTCAGAACCAGAACTGAGTGCAGTCATGGAGGCCCACTCTTACCGACCTGTTTCTATCAGCCACATGTTGCTTCTTCAAAGCTGTACAACCTTCAGTATAGCACCCAAAGTTTGGCCCTGTGTGATCACAGCGTGAGCTCAGGGCAGGGGGACAGTTCAGTGTTAAAACCTAACACGTTGAAAGAAAGCATGGGGTGGACAGAGAAGAATGGTATGGCTCTCCAGGTATCAGGGATATTTATTTGAAAAATATTTGAAGCATGATGTAAAGTCATTTGGGGGGCCTACTTCCTGAAGCCTAAAAGAACCTTACTAAGGAATATATGCTTTAAAAGCATGCACTATTAAAAATACTTATAGATTCTATACACCTGAGGTTGATATTAATTTCTAGGCTGTTCTCATGAAGGAATTGGTGAGATCATGCTAGTCAGTTTTGTAGAGCTCCAACCAAATGCAGGGAGAACAATATAAGGGAAGGAAGGATTTCTTCAATCACATTTCAGGGCTTCAGTCTTCCGGTTCTTGGCCCCACGCACTTGGGCAGAGCATCATGGGAGCAGGAACATGTCGAGGAGGAGGCTGTTCACTTGTGTTAGACAGGCACAGACCAGGGACAAGATGCCCTCCAAAACCCACTCCTTGTCACCTATTTTTTTTTTAAAGATTTATTTATTATGTATACAGTATACAGAAGAGTTCACCAGATCTCATTACAGGTTGTTGTGAGCTACCATGTGGTTGCTGTGAACTGAACTCAGGACCTCCAGAAGAGCAGTCAGTGCTCTTAACCTCTGAGCCATCTCTCCAGCATCGCCTATTTTTTTTCCAACTTTTTAAAGTTTCTGGGCTCCTAAAATAGCATTGCCAGCTGGGACCGAGTATTCAATGTGTGTGTGTGTGTGTGTGTGTGTGTGTGTTTTGGGCGCATTTCTTTTTATTTACTTACTTAGTAACGTGTGCACTTCTGCCTGCATTCCATCTTTCTTCATCACTTAATACTATAGTCTTTCCATCTCTTTTCAAAAATTTAGACATTAGATATTCAAACATATTAATAAGATAAAATTAAGGGACACATCTGTCTTCTGGAAAGAGCTGGGGTGGGTAACCTGTCAAAATGCACCATGCAGAAAATCACTTTGTGGGGGTTCTTGGTCAGTTGCTGATTTTGATTCAACAGGTCTGGAGGTACCCTTGAGACTCAGCATGTTAACAAGGTCTGCAATGAGAATAACAGATTCAGAGTGGGGGGAGGGGGTTGCAGGTGTTGCAGTCAGATGCACATGCCATCAGATGCCCATGGTGCCATTCACTGGCTGCCTGAAATTGCAAGCCTGAGTCTCTGAATCTTAGCTTCACAGGGGTGGGATGCTTATCATATTTCCAGTTCTGAGGATTGCATAAGTAAGGATTAAATGTACACAGAGATCTTAGAAGGGCTCTGGACACCCAGTGAGTTATCACAATAGCTATTATTATTCAATGCTCATCATCATGGCTTTTACTTTGTTGCTTTTGATGCTCCTCTGCCTGATGGAGGCCCTTTGCTGTCTCTTGGTTTGGCGTTAGATTATTATATTTCTTCTTTCTTTCCTCTCTTTAGTATCAAAGCACATATTTATCAAAGCTTACAGGAAGCTGGCGGGGTGTGCGTGTGTGCTCTCAAAAGGCTTCCTTAAGTACCCACTCTTTGCCTAAGAGGTTCGTTTCTCTCTCATGTCATTGCAGAATGTCTGGCTCAAAGTCAGTTCCTTACTCAGAAATGGCTCTTCCAGGGTGGAGCCCAGGCCCTTCCTGTCCTCTGTCTGAGTTGAGCCTTTTGTCCTGTTTGAGTTTTTTGTAGTAGGGAAGACTTTTTGAGCTATCTCCCTGTTGCTGCCTTTTCTTCGAGAATCATTTCCTCATTAGTTTGAGGTGGAAATGTAATTTTCTCTTAGTTGGGTCTAAAAAACATTAAACATCTCATCAACTCCACCTCCGCGGTTCAGGGGACTTTCATCTCCAAATTTCCACTTTCAAAATTGCCTTGTATTTAAGAACGTTTATCTAGAGAGGCTTTTGATAGAATTGTTCTACCAAGCTGTAACTTGACCATCTCTTGGGCATATAAAGAATTTTATCATTAAATTACACATTTGTCAGTTTTCTCATTGCTATGACCAAATATCGGACAAGGTTACTTAAGCAAGAAAGGATTTATGTTTGGTTCACAGTTTGGAGCCCAGGAGTATGGCCCAGCTTGTTGGGAAAGGCATGGTAGAAGAGGTGAGCAGCAGTGAGTCAGATGGAGTCCGCACTAGGCAGGGAAAGGGGAGGATGCAATCATTAGGCTCCCCCCCCCTCCTTTATTCATCCTGGACTCTCCAGCCCATGGGATGCTGCCTCTCATATTTAAAATGGTTCCTCTCCTTTCAGTTAAATCTCTTTAGAAGCACCCTGATATACACACCTGGAGGTGTGAATCCTATGACATATACACCCGGAG
>PVIH01002122.1:187410-202804 GCA_004025045.1 Sigmodon hispidus
AGAGAGAGAGAGAGAGAGAGAGAGAGAGAGAGAGAGAGAGAGAGAGAGAGAGAGACTGTGTTACTCTGAAGTACCTACAGGAGGAAACTAGGCTGCTACAGCAATAACTGGAGTGTATTTCTATTTCTACTGCGCAGTGGTGATCAGGGAAATCCAGATTTGGGAATGCAACTCCTGGCCATGTTGTTATTCAGTTCCCTGTGATGTTATTTGAGAATCTTAAAATGATTAACTCATGCTTTAAAGAAAGAACTGTTAGGGGGGATTTTAAAAAATATTCATTTCATTGCTGTATCATTAAGATAGGATTTAAAAATACTCATTATTTTCATAAAACTCATAAATATTGACAAATGTGTGCACTCATGCAATTCTCCCACAGCCAAGACAACATTCCCATGGTTCAGGGCTTTGGATCCTGAAGGGGTCCTTTAGTGGGGAAGGGCAGATCCAACCTGCCTTAGTTAGGATTTCTATTGTTGTGATAAAACACCATGACTAAATGTAATACTGGGAGAGAAGGGTTTATTCCAGGTGGTATTTGATATGGCAATCTATCACTAAGGGAGGTCAGAGCAGGAACCTGGAGGCAGGAATTGATGCAGAAGCCATGGAAGAGTGTTCTTAGTTCTTACTGCTTGCCTCCCAAGGCTGGCTTGGCCTTCTTTCTTACACCATCTAGAACTTCCTAGTACCACCACTGTGGGATGGACCCACCCACACCAATCATCAGTCAAGGAAATGCAACACAGGCTTTCTCCAAACCAGTCTTATGGAGGCATTTTCTCAATTGAGAGTCCTTTCCAAATTGACTCCAGCCTGTGTCAAGTTGACATAAAACTTTACCCAGAGGGATTGACCTTTTGTCAAGTTGACAACACAAACATATCACTTATTAATTCGTAACCTTTCCTTTCTTGATCATTCCTAAGGAATAATATTAACATCAACACCACAAATAGAAAACATTCCAACTTTTAAAAGTCCTATTGTGGTTATATAAAAACTCAAACTCTCTACAAGTTCAGTCTCTTTAAAACACAAATTTCTTTCAAAGTTTAAGCCTCCCTAAAATATCCAAAGTCTCCAGAACAGCCTCTCTAAAATAGACACAATCTTTATAAAATGTCAAAGTCTGTGTAAAACTCCAAAATCATTTAAAAGTTCAAAGTCCTGAACCATGGGCTTCTGTAAAATAAATAAATTAAATGCTTTCTAAAAACCAGGGCAAAGTCACAACATTCTCAAAGCAAACCCAAATTTCAAGAATGTAAATGACTCAGTGTCCAATGTCTGGTATCAACTCATGATTTCCTGGGCTCCTCCAAAGGGTTTGGGTCACTTCTCTAGCTCTGCCCTCTGAAGAATACACAACTTATCTCCTAGGTTCAGGGTAGGTTCACTCCACAGCTGCTTCTGTTCTTGAGGATTGAGCCATGGTACTGGTATCTTCAAAATATTGGGATTTCTGCAACTGGGCTGCACCTTTACCAATGGTCTCTCTGGGCTCTCTTCAGGAACTGTCTGAGTTAGTGTTACTGTTATAATAAAATACCATGATCAAGAGTAACTTAGGAAGAAGGGTTTATTTGTTTTATACTTCCACATTGAAGGAAGTCAGGACAGGAACTCCAACAGGGCAGGAACCCGGAGGCAGGAACTGATGCAGAAACCATGGAGGAGTGCTGCTTACTGGCTTGCTCCTTATGACTTGGCTTGCTCAGCCTGCTTTCTTATAGAACCCAGGAACACCAGCCCAGGAGTGGCACCACTCATAATGGGCTGGGTCCTCCCCCACCAGTCACTAATTAAGAAGATGCGCTATAGCCTTGCCTACAGCCTGATCTTACAGAGGCATTTTTTCAGTGTAGTTCCCTCCTTTCAGATTACTTTAGCTTGTGTCAAGATGACATAAAACTAGTCAGCACAGGGACTCTAACTCTGCCATATGCTGTGGGATAATGCTTTTGTACACTGTAAAGATTTGTCACTTGAAAGGTATAATAAGATGCTGATTGGCCATTAGCCAGGCCTGAAGTATAGGTGGGGCAACCAGACTGGGAAAATCCGGGAAGAGGATGGGCAGAGTTAGAAGTCACCAGCCAGATGCAGAGAAAGCAAGATGATAATGTCTTACTGAGAAAAGGTACCAAGCCTGGTAGCTAAACATAGATAAGAATTATGGGTTGATTTAAGTTGTAAGAGCTAGTTATTAGTAAGCCTGACCTACTAGTCAAGCATTTATAATTAAAATAAGCTTCCATGTGTTTATTTGGGTTTGACCAAATGCAGGACCGGGCAGGACAGGAACTTCCACCTAAAGCCATATTTTGCCAAGCCTCAGTTTCTAGACATGGCCCCATCAGTCTGGAGCCTTTAACTACAACAGAAGCTGAACCTTTACCAGCAGCCTCTTCCAGCTTTGCCTTAGGGACTCTGGACCTCCCATACAGTGCCAAACCTCAGATGTTCTCCATAACCCCTTCATGCTTTCAAAACCAGTATCACTTGGGAGATTCTTACACATGACCAAGTTCAGCTGCCAGCATGAGATGCAAATTTGGCCTCCTCTGGACCAAGGCTTCTGTATGCTGACCCTGAGGAAACAGACCCAGAAAATTTCACCTCAATGATGCTGTTTTCTTCTTAACCGCAGCTAATCACTTGACTCCAGCTAGCTAGCATAGATTGTTCCAGTAGAACCGAGCTTTTATTTTAGTAGTGCTGGTCTCTTGTTAATCATGGCTGATTCTCTAGACTCAGTTGAACAGCATCCATTGTGTCAGCAGAGCAAAGAATTCATTAGTGGTCTTTTGTTAGTTACAGCAGATTCTTCAGCTCTAGCTGATCAGATACTAACAGCTCCGATACAGTCTGTATTTCCCTCTGAAGCTTCACAAGCCAGGATTCCATCGTCTGTACTTGCCCTCAACATTATTGTTTAAGTTCTCACAATAACTCATTAATCTTTGAATATTTAATGGCTTTTATGGCCCAAAGTTCCAAAGTGCTTTCATAATTCTCTCCAAAACATAGTCAGGTCTATTACAGCAATAACTCATTTCTGGAAAAAATTTCTGTTCTTGGTTGGTCTTTCATTGTAATGAAATACCATGACCAAAAGTAACTTGGAGAGAAAAGGGTTTAGGCCACCACTGAGGAAAGCCGGGGTGGGAGCTCAAACAGGGCAGGATCCCAGAGGCAGGCACTGATGCAGAGGCCACAGAGGAGGGCTGCTTACTGGTTGTTCCTCAGGCTTATCCTGCTTCTTCACACACTCCAAGATCACCTATCTAGGGGTTAATACCCACCTTGTTGAATTGGCCCACCTACATCAATCATCAGTTAAGGAAATGTATCACAGGATTACTCACTTTTATGGAGGAATTTTCTTGAGATTTCCTCTTCCCAAATAACTCAGGCATAAGTATTAGAGCTAAGCTGTCACTCAGCCAGTAAAAGCACAGATTCCCACTCAAATCTGAATTCCAGGTAGGTCATAAGTAACTTTTGGTATCAGTAGAATACAGTGGGATTATGTTCTGGTCCCTCCTACTGGTTTAATAAAAAGCTGATTGGCCAGAGGCAGATGGGAAGTGTGGGTGGAGCTGCCAGACTAAGAAAACTTTGGGAACAGGAAGAGCAGAGTCAGAAGAGACTCCATGGAGACATAGGCAGAGACTCCAGATGAGATGCCAGCAGAAGCAGAGGAAAGAAGCTGAGATGCTGCTCTGGGAAAAGGTACCAACCTGCATGGCTGAGCAGGATAAGAATCATGGGCTAGTTTAAGAATTAAGAGTTAGCAAGTTGTATGCCTGGGCCATAGGCTGATCAGCATAAAATTAATATAAACACCAGTGTGTTTCTGTAGGACTGTAGGACTGTAGGTCTGTGGGTCGGGACTACAGGCCAAACAGACCAAAAACCTACTGCTACAGTAGAACTCACATAATATTTAGGTACATTTATATTAAAGGTTAATTATTTACATAAAGTTCAGATTTAATTGGGCATCTTCCATTTTATCTAGAAACCTTGCCTTACAATAAATAAAAGCTCAACAATCAGCTTATAATTCCTGTTCTAAATCAAAATGATCAAAAGTACAATTAAAAAAATATAAGAACAAACCTCATTGGGGAGTTTGTATACATGACTATGTATATGCTTGCCTCTCTCTCTCTCTCTGTGTGTGTGTGTGTGTGTGTGTGTGTATGTGTGTGTGTGTGGGCACATACATACTAAAGTGACTAAAAAGTATCAAAAATAAAGAGCTAACGTGCTATTTAAAAATTTTGAGCCTAAAGTAAATTTGGCGGTTTATTTATTTGATTTAAATCTTTGTTTTGGCCATGGCAGGCACCATAGCAGTAGGCGGGAAATTGAAGCCTAGGTAGGAGAAGGAAGGCGGAGTCAGACAGAGACACAATACAGTCGCCCGAGTCTCAACATGTAAGGTAACACAGCTGAGCCACAGGCCACGTGGCAGGGCAAATTAATGGAAATGGGTTGAATTAAGATGAAAGAGCTAGCTAGCAATGTGCCTGAGCCATAGGCCAAATAGCATGAAATTAATATAAGCGTCTGTGTGTTTCTTTGGGACTTAGGGATTGCTGGTCCAGGTAAGTGGGGTTGGACAGGTATGGATTATGGGACTAGGTGGGCCAGAAACCTCTTGTTACAAATCCCTCCACCCAAAATGCTCTTATTGCTCTCTTAAGACTAACTACTTTTAATATTTTTACTTATTTGTTTCACTCTGTATCCTGGTTGGCCTTGACTAGGTGTGACTTCTTCGACCTCAGCTTCCTGGGTGCTTGGATGATAGGTGTAGAGTGAGATGCCCAGTGAAGGGTAACCTTTTTAAGTGAACAGATACATTGTATCTGTCTGCTTTGTTTTTCCTCTCTGGACCTCTCCTCTCTGTCTTTTTTCTTCTTGTCTGAAGTGATTGACCTCTAGGCTTCCACACAGTTGTCAGGAGTCTCCGATTTACCTCCTACCTGAGAGTTTTGTCTGGTCTCTCTTCCTGGATCCCACACCTCCCTTTTTCTTTTGTTGGAACGTATTATTTAGTAGCTTTCTGAAAGAAAGGTTCACAGAAGGGTATTTGAAAATTCTATGTCTGTAAATGTCTTTGTTTTCTTTTTGTGTTTGATGGATGGTTAGACTTCACATAGAATCCAAGATTAGGACGACTCAGAAACCCAATCTTTTAATGTCTCCTGCGCTGTTCCTGTTTCCCATGTTGCCTTGTGAAATATTTCCCTTCTCTGAAAGCTTCTAGAGTCTTTATTTATCTCACGTATGCTGATTTTTCATAATGACATGCCCATGGTCAAGTCTCTTACTCTTCATTCTGCTAGACAGTCACATCTTCAGTTGCTTTCTATATTGTGACTTCAGTCATTTTCTCATCCACTTTATCTGTTCTTTTCCCCCATGTATTTCATATTAACTAATTAACTTCATCAGACCATCACCTAATTTCTTTTAATTCCTTTCCCATATATGATGCCTTTTAAAAATTGTTCTACTTTCTGAATAAGTTCTATTATAGTTTCTGGGTAAGTTCTTATCATTTCTTCTGTGGTATTTCCTTCAGAACCCTTTTTACAAAGACTGGCAAGGTGGCTCAGTGGGAAGCATGCCTACAGCACAAACCTGATGATCTGAGCTTGAGGCCTGCAGCTGAGGTCATGGAAAGCAGATTGGAAGCTGTGTGTATGTGTGTGTGTGCGCGTGCGTGCGTGTGCGTGTGTGTGTGTGTGGGGGGCTTGCCCCCTGGTGTTCTTCAAATGGGGATGTTAAGCACCAGGTGATAAAAGAACTTGGGGAGGATGAGAGACAGTGAGCAGAAGGAAGTGTACAGGTTCTTAGTACTGGATCCTTTATATTTCATCAAGATGGAGAGGCTGCCGAATTAGACCATAGCCACAAGGCATCAGGTTGGCGCTGGCTACACTGCAGTGTGGAAGGAGTGAGGTCTGCAGAGTCTACCAGGGAGCTGTGGATCTTTTCTCACCCATCGTGGACAGATGGACCTCATTGAAGCTTTTGACATCTTTGATTTTTAAATATGCTTACAATAGTTAATGGCACTCCTTGGTTATTACGAAGAACATTTTTTCCTGAGGTGGAAACAATTTTGACAGGTGCCTTGATATATGATTAGGAGGGAATGGCATCTTAGTTCTCCTTGAAGTTTTGAGTATAGTCCTCCAGCTTGCCAACTGCCCTCGTTATAGAGCTTGGATGTTATAGAAAGCAGTGGGGCCTGAGTGACCATGCGAGCACGGAGGGAGCAATGAAGGGAGAAAACTCCATTGAGTGAGCATGGAGAGTCTAAAATGCCCTGGTAGAAAGAACAGCAACCACATTTGTGGGATACCTATTACATACCAGGTACCCTGCTAGGGATTTTAAATCCATTATGAATAATATTCATTTTAGGGCAGGACCACATTTTTAAAACAAGTAGTTCACTCAAGATGTATTGTGGGTTAACATCAGGGCTTCCCCCTCATGCTAGGACTGCTTTACTCTGTGTATGTGTCTGTATGGTGAGTACTGTATGTGTATGATAAATAGATGTAATATGTATTGTGTGTGTGCATATGATATGTATGGTGTCTGTGGTGTGTTTGTATGTGTATGGAGTTAGTATATATTTTGTATATAAGTATTCTCTGTGTATATATGGTATATAGGTGGGTGTATGTAAGTATGGCATTTGTGTATAGTATGCATGTGTATGTAGTATTTGTGTATATGGTATGCAAGTGTGTATGGTGTGCATTGTGTGTGGTATGTGTATATATTGTATGCAAGTGTGTATGTATGTGTGTTTCTCAGTGTGTTCTGCAGTAGTTTTGTGTATTTCTCTGTTCTGGAAGTCTGCACTCAGGTGAGTGGGCCTCACCAAGGATCGCCTTGAGTCAGGTGAGACCACACAAAAACACCACTTTTCCTTCATCTTGGGGCAACCAAAGGTTACCCCAAGTCAGTAATAACCCTCCTGACTTCTTGCTTCTCAGTCACAGTTGGAGAAGGTCTGCAGCGACTTCAGCTGTCCTTGTCAGCTTTCCTGGCTCCTGTAGCTGGGGTGAAGGAACACAGGAGAGACAAACCTGTAGACATACATACTACACACAATTATAGTCATATATATCATACACTTCTGTAAACACATATCACACATACCTGTACACATACATGTGTATGCATACATATACCTGTACACACCTATACACAATACCTACACATACCTGAATATATACATGCACATCTGTATACACACACACACACACACACACACACACACACACACACACGTGCATGCCAGTAGTTCCCAGGGTCTTTGTATTCTGGTCCTTTTCTTCTTACTGAGGTCTTGGTTCAAATGACATCATCTTTGAAAACTCTCAGCTGCTCACTCTGTTCTGAGTATCACCCCCTGTCATATTTAAAAATAGAAGATATTACTTTATGTTGCTGTCTGTCTGGGGCCTCTCGGCACACGGGATCACTACATTTATTTACTGCCTGTTTGCTGGCTGTTCCTCCTTCAAATCAAGGCAACTCGACACTGTTGTGGCAAGCCTCCCCTCTGACACCTGCATCATTGGTTGGTTGTTGCTGGTGGTTTGGAATTCTCAGGGAACATTACCATGGTTTTATAGGAAGTGCTTGGCCATCCTACCTGCGGGGAGATGAGAAACACAGGCTGATAAATCCCAGCTTTGTTCATGAGATTCAAGGTGAGAAACAGCACACAGTTCTTGGCAGAACCTGCTGGAAGTCTGTGTGTCTGTTATGCACGCATTTGGCACCTCCTAGGTTTCTTGTGTTTATCAATAACATTGTTTCACTCTCCATGTGTTTATAGTACAGGTCCCTTCCTTGGGGAATTTTGGGGAGAGTTGTCATGAGACTGGATAGACACAGGATCTACATAGTCACAGGATCTACTTAGCCTGGGGACAATTGGGACAACCACCAGCAATTTCAAAGGAAAGAAGGGGAAACAGTAATAAACACAGGTAATTGAAATTATGTTGTCAAGCTAGCTAAGACCCTATGGGGTAACAGACCATGCTTAGCCAGTCTGGGCCATGAATGAGATTCACGGGGATACACTGAATGGCAGTAATCCTGACTCTTGGAAGCAGAAACAGAAAGATGAGGAGTTCAAGGTCATTATGGGCTTGGACTATGTCCAGGAAGAAAGGACATCATAGGTCCATGCAGTGACAAGAAACTGGCAACTGAAGAAGTATGTCCCTAGAGACCTAGGTCGTGGATCCTCACCTGCAGACCCATCCAGGTATCCATTCCTCCTGCAGAGTCTACAGAAAACCCACATGGTTTTGTTTGGTTCTTGTTGTGAATTATAAAGGTTCTTCTAACTCACTGCTTTCTCCAAAGGGATTCCTGCAGTGGAGACACTTTCTAATCTAGAGAGTTTTCCTGACCCAGTTCCTGAGCCTCCTCACTTCCTTTGGCTGGCGTTTGGGAGAGCGGAAGTGAAATTGAGAACAGAGAGGATGTGGACTTGGTGGCCCCGCAACACTTAAGGTATGAGTGGCTGGGACACTGGATGAGATGGCGGAAGGAGGGCAAGTGTTAGATGATTCATTCTAGTAAGAACTCCGGAGCCAGGGAGGAGATTTATATCCTGCAGTTTTGTATAAGGCGGGCAACATGTTCCCTTTGATTTGGAAGGTTGTCCCAGGGCAAGGCAGCCTTAAGGACACTTGCTGCCTTTTGCTACTGTATGCTCCCTTGCTTTAAGCTTCAAGAGATTTGGTCAGATCAATTTCATAGCCCAGCTGTGGTTGGAAACGCAGCTGACTCTAATCAGTGAGCTGACATGCAAAGGAACATGGGTGTATTCTGGCCTGGAACATTTATTTTAATTTTCAAAACTAAACCAAGTGTGGTTCTGCAATCTGTAATCCCAGCACTTGAGAAGTAGGAGGAAAAGGATCAAACATTCTAGATTATCCTTGGCTACGTAGTGACGTAGAGTCCAGCCTGAGTTACCTCAGACTCTGCCTCAAAAGGTAAATAATTTTTATTAGCATATGTTCATTGCAGAAGACAGTGTCTTATTATGACATTTTCAAGAATGTTTTTAATGTACTTGACTCTTACCCCATTGAGTTTTGTTTTTGTTTGTTTGTTTGTTTGTTTTGTTTCATTTATTTTTATTTTTTTCTCTCCTTCAGTCCCTTCCTTTTCCCAAATAGTTTTTCTTCTGCTTTCAGACCTTAAAAAAAAATTCTAGATTTTGCATTTGGTAGAAAGCACGCAGTACCTGACTTCTTTTGCTTCCACATGAAGGACATCACTTCATTCTTCTTCCTAGTGGAATAATGCCTATGTGTCCACCTTCCACATCTTCTTTATCATATCTTCACGGACATGTAGGATGCTGTTGTACCTTCACCATCGTGGGAAAATGTACCAACAAATAGAAGTGTGCAGATAGATGCCTCTGTGATGTGTTCTCTTGAAGTATAACTATATAGCAAGGCCTGGAAGGGTTGAGCTATGGCTGATCTAATTTTGTTTCTGTGAGGAGCCTCCATGGTGATATCTGGAGGGGATGCCCTGGTTAGCAGGCTCACCAGCAATGCAGAAGGCTGTTTCCATATGCCCTGCTTCTGCAGCCTCCCCAACATCGGTGGTTTATTTATTTATTTAGTGCCATTCTGACTGGGGCGAGACATACTCTCAGTACATATTGATTTATGTTTTCCTGGTAACCATGGATGCTGAAACTTTTCATTCATTTATACATTATTTATATTTCTTCTCAGAAGTATATATTCTGCTCATTTGTCTATTTATTTACTGGGTGCTTTGATTTCTTTTGTGTTAAACTTTTCTTTGTAGATTCTGGACTTTAATCCCCCACTGGATGAATAGATGGTGGAGGTTTTGTCTATTCCATTGGCTTTCTTCTCACTCTTAATTGTTTCCTCTGTGTGTGCACAGACCTTTTTGTTTTATATAACTCTAGTTTTCTTTTTTACAACAACTTTATTTTTATTTTATGTGAGTGTTTTGCCTTTATGTATGCATGTGCCCTTGGGGGCCATAAGAGGTATCAGATCCCCTAGCACTGGAGTTGCAGACCCCTGTGAGCAGCTTTGGAGATTCTGGGAACTAAACCCAGGTCCCCACAGGGACCAGTGGTCTCACTGCTGAGCCATCTTCCAGCTGCAGACCTTTTATTTATTTTTTTTAATTCTTGGTTTTATTTTCTGAACTATTGGAGCCTTTCCTGAAGTCCTCACCTATGTGCACATCTTTTAAGTTCTACCTGTGTTTTTCTCTGGTATATTCAAAGTTTCAGATTTTACACTGAGGTTTTTGCTCCATGTTAAATTGACTTTTTACAGGGTCACTCCTCATGTGAATATTTAGTGTTTCCCCCACCCCCGAAAGAGCTTGCCTTTCCTCTAGTGTAAGTTTTGAGAATCAGGTAGTATCTCTATTCTAATCTATTCTATTGTATCCCACCCCATCTGGCCCTGCCCCACCCCACCCCATCCTATTCTAATTTTACCTTTCTTACCTAATTGGTTGAGTCTAGAGCATTGGCATACTATTTTTCTTACTACATCTCTGTCTTATCATTTGACATTGAGTTGGAACATTTAATCGCAACTGTACTTTTGATTTCTATTTCCCGGTGTCTAAGGATGTTGAACCCTTTTTTCTCCCACTCTCGTTGACACGCAGTAAGTCTGGAGTTGAAGGTGACTCTGTCAACCTTGATCTTGGGATGAGGAATGGCACGTCTCTCTGGCCAGTGTAGTTTAGTGCTGAGCAGGAATGACCAGTCTTGTTAAACCCACTAAGATGTGAGGATAATCTGCTTTTCCAGCAGTATCTAACCTAGGTAACTGCATTTTTGAGATGGGGTGAAGGGCACCTGGATTTTGAGATGAGAGAACAAATATGGTAAATGATACTCTACATTAATATATGTATTTAGCATTTTCAATATTCAGATTTTACAAGGAAAGGGGGAAAAAGGGAAGCTGTTGGTAAAAAGGTTCAGATTTTCTCATCATAAGTAACAAGTTCTACAAATGCATCAGCCAGCGCTGAGACTGTAATGTGTGGATGCTGAGGAGAGCTGGTATTCAGCCCTCCTCCTGCAAAAACAGTACGTTTGTGAGGTGATAACTGTGTGATGTCAGTTGATTCAATTATCCTGTGATGTATACATATAGAGAAATACTATATTGTAGTTCACAAATGCACATACTTTTTAATCTGTCTGTTACAAATAAATAGATTAAGATTTTCATATGGTTGAGTAAAAGAGGAACGATCTGCGAATGGCTCCCCAGGGACGACTGTGAAGAGCAGGCACAGAAGCAGCAATCTAATTGTCTAATTGATGCCAGCCCAGGTAACACGACAGCAGAAGGTCTCATTTTTCTATATGTCACTTCCTGTTCTGTTTCTCCTTCTGTGTCACTTACAGGACATTTTTGGTTGTCCAGCGCCAAGATGAATATATGTCTGGGACTTTTAAGGACAAGCTTATTCTACTTTTCCGCACAGTTCTTGTATTTTTTCATTCATGGTCTTGCTATGTAGCCCTGGCTGCCCTGAAACTCACGATATCACTCTGGCCAGCCTGGGTCTCATGACAATCCCCTGCCTCCGCCTCCAGATGGTAAGATTATATCTATGTGCCATCAGACCCGAGACACAAGTCTGTCCTTAAAATTTCTGTTTGTCCTCCATGAGTCCTTTATAATTTTCCAGGCATGCTTTTTATTGTGACTGGAAAGTGTATCCATTTGCCTAAGGCCTCTCTGGTCTCTTGAATATAGAATTCATGGCATTGTTTTGATAGTGTTCTGTGCAGATGAGGAAGGGGTGGGAGGCATGTCTAGAGGTTTGTCTTGCTTTGGGGGGGCAATAAAGATGAAACCTTTGTTGAATTATAAATGTTTGGGCTTAAAGTGTGAAGGCTGTCAAAGGTAGATTTCCGGTTCTTTAGAGCTGACCCAAAGAATGAGTTTCTGGTTTTCAGTCTCTGTTTTTCCTTTCTTCCTCCCTTTCCCCTTCCTTCCTTAGCCAGATCTCACTCTGTATAACCCACTCTGGTTCTGAAAATCACCTTGAACTTCTAATTTTCTAGCCTCCATATCCTAAATAGAGAGATTACACAGGCATGCACCATTATATCCAGTTGATGCAGTATTGGGGTTGAGCCCAAAACTTTTTTTTTTTTTTTTTTTTTTTTTTTTTTTTTACCACAGGTAGGTACTCTCTCTGTCCAGCCCCTCAGAAGGATGGTTTGAACTGGAGGAGGCAATGCTAGACACTAAGCATTGATGGAGGATGCAGTGCTCATGCAGTGTCTGTGAATGAACTCCCCCACCTTGAGTGAGAACTTGGCTCTTAGGAGGTACCTGCAGGAGGCTGCAGTTGAGTCTGATGTCAGGGAGCCCTTGTCTCCACCTTCTCATAGCCTAGTGAGAAGCAGAAGTTCTGGAGATGGATTGGTACTCCATGGGACAGAGCCAAGGACAAGGCGCTTCAGAGGACAACAAGCTTAGCTAGGGTGTGGGCTATAGAGGAACTCTCCTGTCAGTCCTGATGGTATTAGAGGCTTGAATGGACACCTAGCATGTGGCTTCTCAGTAAATGTTTATTATATGAAAATAGGAATACTTGTCACCATAGAGACTTCCAGGCTGAACACACCTACACTGGCAAGAGGGTGAGGACTGGGCTGTAGTTGGGGGTGGGGCAGCCTGTACCCTACCCTTTTCTTTTCCTGCTCCTAGTATGTATGTATGTATTTATTTATTTATTTATTTATTTTTGAGACAAGATCTTACTCTGTAGCCCAGGCTGGCCTAGAACTCGTAGAAACCCCTTACCTCAGCCTCTTAAGTACTGGGATTGCAGGCAAGCATCACCATGCTATGCTTTTTTCAAATCTGGTATTGATGAATGCTTAACTTGAACAGTTATTGTGGGTGGTGACTTCTTCAGCTAAAAGGGTGGTGGTGGTCTTGAAACAGCTGTTTATTTGCTATTCTGCAATTATCCACATCCTTCAGGTTCTGGGGAACAGATGAGGCCTCCCCAAAGGCTTGTTAGACTTACAGAATCTCAGGTCCGGTTTCAGACTCACAATGTCTGAATCTGCATTTTAACAAATCCCCAGGCAATTCATGTATGCATTAGAGCTTGAGAGGCCGGCTACCAGGGCCTGTAATGAAAATATATGACTTAATTCCAGGTAATGAAACTTGAAGAGAAAGGAGTGTATGAATAAGAAATTGCTGGTATTTAGGAGCCCGGGAAGGAAAAGTACTAGGCAGTGTAGTGGGATGTGTCCCGGCCTTTGCCTCCTGTTGAGCCTGCCATAGGCATCCTCTCTGGGGAGACATGTTCTCCTGGGACATGCTGCTCATCTTTTTGATGACAAATGGATTCATTCATAGAAAATCTGCCCTTTGCTGGATTTTAAATCCACTACTAAGCAATTGTTATTTTTGCAAAGGTCAAAGGGCAACACAATATTCAGAATCTCTCTCTGTACTGGCTAATTTTATGACAACTTGACACAGGCTAGAATCATCTAAGAAGAGGGATCCTCAGCTGAGAAAAATGCCTCCATAACATTGAAATGTAGGGAAGTCTGTAGAGCATTTTCTTAATTAGTGATTGGTGAGGGTGGATCCAGCCAGTTATGGGTGGTGTCATCTCTGGGCTGGTGGTTCTATAAGAAAGCAAACTGAGCAAGCCATGGAGAGCAAGATAGTAAAAAACTGCACCCGTCCTGGCCTCTACATCTGTTCCTGTGTTCAGGTTCCTACCTGGTTTGAGTTCCTGCCCTGATGCCCTTCCTTCAGTGATGGATGATGGTGGGAAGATAAGCCAATAAACCCTTTCCTTCCCAACTTGCCTTTGGCCAGGATGTTTCATAACGACAATCGTAGCTCAAACTAGAAGACAGAATTCGGTACCAGGATAGCAGGGTATTGTGACCTAACCACATTGTTTTAAGGGGGATTGTAGAACTTTGGAACTTAGGACTAGAAAAGCCATTGAGTGTTGAGAGCTCAGTGGGCTGTTCTGTAGGAGCTTGGAAGGTAAGAATGTTGTGAACACTGCAGACAATGGAGGCCTGGTTTGTGAAGTTTCAGAGGGATGCCAATTGTGTAAAGAATTGGGCCATTTGTGTAAAGAATCTGCCGTGTCTCGTCAGCTGGAGTGGATGAACTGGTTGTAATTAACGAGAGCAGAAGCACTGGAGTAAAACCTTGGCTTTGCTGTCAGTGGGGTGGGGGTGATGAGGGTGGGGGATGGGGGATGGGAGGGGCTGAAGTATCTGCTGTATTAAGAGTGACTCCCACAAACTGTGTTCTAGAAATGGCTGGGGTTGTAGCTTTTGCTGGCAGCCAAACTTGGTACTGTGTAAGAGTCACCCAGGTGGTTCCGGTTTTGAAAGCATGAAGGGGTCATGGAGAGCAGCTGAGGCCTGGCACCATAAAGAGAGCCTATAAGAGATATTGGTGAAGGTGCAGCCAGGGACCCAGCATTGTGGAGATGCCAGGACCATGGGATGACCACCAAGAACAGCAGCCGCAGAGGAGTGGAGCCAGCCAGAGCCTAGAAGACAGGCTGTGCGAGCTACGGAATGCGGAGCCGGAGAAGTGACTCAAAGCCTCTTGGAGGAGCCCAAAGGACTGCGTCCCAGATGCTGGACACTGAGTTATTTACACTGTTGGAGTTGACTTTTGCTTAGTTCAGTTTGTGCCTCTTCCTCCCTAGATGGCAGTCATTCTCACCTTCCTAACACAGAGACCCTTTAATACAGTTCTTCATCTTGTGGTGACCCTCCTCCCCCACGTAATTATTTTCATTGCTGATTCAAAGCTGTAATGAGTCATAATGTAAATCTCTGTGTTTTCCTATGGTCTTAGGGGATCCCTGTGAAAGGTTGTTTGACCCTAAAGGGGCTGTGACCCACAGGATGAGAACCACTGCTCTGGAAGTAAGAAACCGTTTAGCTTTCTTTTGATTTTATAGTAGTCCACAGTTGATTCTGAATTTTTAAAAGAGACTTTGAATTTTTATAGAGACTAAAGTTGTTTGTTTTTTTCAAGACCTGGTTTCTCTGTGTAGTCCTGGCTGTCCTAGAACTCACTCTGTAGCCCAGGTTGGCCTCAGCCTTCTGAGTGCTGGGATTAAAGGCAAGCACCAGCTGACTGAACTCTTAAAGTATCTGGACTTGTAAGACTTGGAGACTTTTAAATTTGTCATATGTTTTATATTTGTAATATTTATTAATCTGAGCTCTTGGGGATGAACCAAAAAAAAAAAAAAAAAAAAAAAAAAAAAA
>PVIH01002123.1:0-91702 GCA_004025045.1 Sigmodon hispidus
GCTCTTGTCTGTCTGTCCGTCTGTCTGTCTGTGGTGGGTTTCTGTTTCCAGGGAGATGTGGTAGGATCCTAAGTCATTCCCTTCCCTTTTCAGGCCCCCTGCTATATTTAGGGGACCTGTCTGGTTTGGCTGGAGTCCCACGAGAATGTGGGTGCTCTTAATGAAGGATAGCAAACAGGGAGCTTGTGGCTGGTTGAGTTTTCGTAGAGGTACAGGCTATATGAGTAAAAATGCATCATTTTTTTTTTTAAAAAGAACTCTCAAGAAAGATTAGAAAAAAAAATTAACTGGATAAAACTCCATTATTATAAAGAAAATTTATATTTTAATAAGTCAAATATGTATTACAATATCCTAGATAATTAAAAAGCAAAATACATAGATTTTTCAGTTAGCTATTGCTTCATAACTATTCTCAAATTCAGTGCTTTAAACATAAACCTACCTTTCATAGTTTTATGTACTAGACTTGGCTTGGTGATTTTGTGTGTAGGGTCCACCACATAACTGTACTTGGGACTAGATTCATCTGAGTTTGGCTAAACCCGAGGACCCATGTAGCTTTTATGTTTATATCTGACAATTCTGTAACTTTCTACATTATCATGGACTTCTTACAGGCTGGCACAAGACTAATTAAGAGGATGTAAATGTTGGCAAGCTAGTTAGGAACTGTATTTGTATCTCTTCAAAGTAGGCACAGGGCCTGTCTACGTTTAAGAGAACAAAAAATACCATCTGTTTTTTGATAGGAAAATAACAATAGAATGTGGCAACAGAAGATATCATGGCACTATCTCTAGAAAATACAACCCTGCCCAGTGTTCCCTTTGGCACAGTAATTCACATCTTTTTTTCACATGCAAAACAAACTGACTCTTGAGTCCACCAAAATCTTATTCTAATATTGAAGTAGTTTGGTGTCCAGGATCTTATATAAATGATTTTCAGGTAGAGATTCAGTTCTTGAGTTGCTGATTCGAAAATGTACTTGCAAATGCAATAGGTGTGGAGCAATCCAGACACTTTCAAAAACAAAACAAGCAAAACAAAAATATGAATAGGAACCTTATTTCCCATAAAGCTCCAACAATTTGAAAATGAAAATACAAGACTCAGACTTATTAATAATATTATATTAATGAAGATGTTGATCATGAATTTTAAGAATAACTGTGGGTCACAAAGAGAAAGAAATTCTAATTCTAACATGGGACAAATATAACAAGACTTAAAAAGGCACTCCGCAGAGGAGGTTACTGATATATGTGCTGCTGCCTAAAACATCACAGGGTTCCCAAGGTTAAGAACCAGAGAAGAACGAGAAAAGCTAGGGTTTGCTCACCTGTAATTTTAATATTTTAAGGAACAAGGAGAAGTACTGTCTCCTTTTAGACTTATTTGGGACTGTGTTAAAGATTTAAGAATAATTACAAAAAAAACATGGAAATTTACATGGTAGCAGGGGCTAAAGAGAAAGAACAATAAAACGTTCAAAAATCTGCAGGGAAAAAGGTAGAAAGAGAAAAGCCTTTACAGAAAGGGATGAAAGAAATAAATGCATATATCAATAATCACAGTAAATGTAAATGAACCAAAATTTCTATCTGTTTAATGCAGGGACTGGTAACTAGACTTCCTTCTAAAACCACATACATATTATTTACATAAACATTAAAACATAAGGACACAGGATCAAAAATAACTATTAAAATCAATTTGCTTTTTTGTAATGAGAAAATGTATGTTTATTTTGTTATAAACAATTATATCTTGGCTGAATTTTTTTAAATTTGCCTTTTTAATTATGAATAAAGTCTCATTTTTATCCATGCATCCCCTTGTTCAAACTCCCTCCCCCTTCCCGCCCCTCCCAGTCACTCTCTCTTCTCCCCATCACTTTATTTCCTTCCCAGCAAGGGCAGGAGGTCCCAAGGTCCCAAGTTGGCTTAGTTCAGCATCCACTCCAAGCAGATTGCTTTCCTCACCCCAACATCAAGACTGGGTCAGGTGTTCCTCTGGAGGGAATGGGATCCAAAGTGCTCATCCAAGGTGTTTCAGATGCCAAGCTGTTCAGTGGTTGTGGTTTGCAGCTTGGATGTGCTTTGCTTTTTGTTTAAAGCCCACTAATGAGTGAGTACATCCCCTGCTTATCTTTCTGGGTTTGTGATACCTCCCTCAGGAAGATATTCTCCAAATCCATCCATTTGCCTGCAAATTTTAGGAAATCATTTTTTCTTACTGCTTAGTACTCCATTGTGTAGATGTACCACAGTTTGTTAATCCATTCTTCAGTTGATGGGCATCTAGGTTGTTTCCAGGTTCTTCTTATTATGAATAATGTTGCTATGAACATAGTTAAGCTAGTGCCTTTGGAGTGTGAATGTGTGTCTTTAGGGTATATGCCCAGTAGTGGTATTGCTGGATCCTTGGGGAGATTGATTCCCAGTTTTCTGAAAAACTTCCATACTGCATTCCAGAGTGGCTGAACAAGCTTACACTCCCACCAACAATGGAGGAGTGTTCCCTTTGCTCTGCAACCTCTCCAGCATAGGCTGTCATCTGTGTCTTTAATCTTAGCCAATCTGACAGGTGTAAGGTTGTATCTCAAAGTTGTTTTGTATAACCAATTTGCTTTTAAAGCAAAACATTCTGATAGATAAAAGGATGAATCACATAATGATGAAGGTACTTTTAACCTAGATGTCACTAATAATTTAAAATTACTAATAGCACAGCCTCAAATTTTCATAGAAAAATTTAACAGAACAAATGTGTAATCTTAGTGAGAGTCTATCCCAGTCCATTTCTCTTATTAATTGATTATGTAAGTTTCTTTATTACTTTTCTTTTCTTTACCACACAAATCTAAAATTGAGGTGCTTAAAAGAGCAGTCATTTGTAGGCTCATTTTTTTTTCTGGGTCAGAAATTCAAACTAGGTCTATTTTCTTTCCTGGTGTAAGCTGGGAAGACAGATATATGATGGCCTCATATTCCTATGAGTTTTCTGGAATGAGGGATAAACTTGGTGGTAGTTGTTTATTATCTATTAAGTTATTGAAACTTGTTCATCCATGAAAGTTCTGAAAAACAGGAGAGAATGAACCAAAGGTAAAAACAACTCTTAAGCTAGTACTCATGCCATGTTTGCTAATGTCCCAATTACAAAAAATATTTAAAAAATATCTCTGGCCTATCTAGATTAAAAAAAAAAAGTTAAAGACTTTTAGCTGGTATCTTACTGCAAGGACATGGAGCAGAGAAAAAGATTCTTATAATCCACAGGCAGGCAATATGTATCAGTAAGACTGTAAAAAAGACTTGAACAACAAACATTGTCATAAAATCTGTGTGCATAAAACATGTCCTTCACAATTAAAAAACAGTAAGTGTTTAAAATGGTCATAATATACTAACAAAATGGTTATGAACTAAGGTATACAACAATATTCAGTAAATATGAATTAACCATTTTGTTTTCCTGAGGTATGGTCTTGCTATGTAGCAAAGTCTGTGTTTGCATTGGCAGCTCTCTGGCTTTTGCCTTGCAAGTGAGAGCTAGGATTAGAGTACAGACATACATCATTGTATTCAATTTATAACTGTTCTCTTATATACTCCATTTTATTTTAAAACTCAGTCAAACCTGAAATAAGATTTAAGGTAATTATTTTGCAAGATAATCTTTTGAAAAGCATGCTAACAAACTTTAAAATCTTTCTAAATACATCCTTGATGTGAAAAGAATCCATAATAGAAATCATAACATTTAAAATGGAACATTAACAAAAGCAATATGGCATAGTTATACTTAAATAAAAGTGTTAGTGCTAAATCATTATATTGGAAGGGAAAACCAGTAACAACTTGTAAAGTAGCGGGTTATACAGCTCCCCTCAAGAACAGAATAATCTCAGAACATGAAAAGGCAAAAAAAAAAGAATATAAATTAATAAAATGGAAACCATAGATACATTAGGAAGGTCAACAAGCACAAACATTCTTTGAAATATTAGCAAATTATACAAGTTTCTATGGGAAATAACTAGAAAAAGCAACAAAAGCATTCAATATTAGGAAAAAATAACTACAGATTTTGTAAGAAGATATGGAAACTTGAAAACCCAACTAATTTTTGAAGTACTGATACCTTAATAATACACAAGTATGAAGTACTAACTTTTATTATATATGGCCCAATCATTAAATACAAATCTTAATCAGGAAGTCAAGAATATCACAACATCTAAAAAAGTCAGTGCAATAAGCAGAATAAATACTTGTATTACAGTCAGCATTTACATAACCTATGCATGTATATATAATAAGATGCCTTATACACATCCAATAGAAAAAAACCCCGTTTTAACTAGCTAAAAAGAGTATCATGTTCAATGATGAACTATAAATGTTGTCTTCAAGGAAATTAAACAAGGGCTTCTATTAGAACTACTATTATTAACTATGGACTAAAATGCTAATATTTCCTGGCAAAGGAGGAAAATAAGCATAAGAAATGAAAACACCATAGTAAACATCTACAGAGAAAACCTACAAATCTTAACAGACAAAAGTCTATTACAAGTCTGATGTGAAAACTGGCTCACACTGGGGAAGTGCAATTAAATTAGCATTTCACACCACATTTGAAATATTAAAATGTACTAGGAATACAAATATTAAAAGTATAACTTTAAAAGACAACATTGGTAGATATTTTAAAGGTTTGCACAACCATGACTACCATAGACAAAAGAAAAGCAGTGAGTGAGTATGGTAGACTCTACCTGGGATGCCAGCTATGGAGAACAAGGCAGAAGTCTGAGTAGCCTGAGATAGACACACACACACACACACACACACACACACACACACACACACACACACACACACACACGGTAGTAGATAAGATTATCCAAGTTTAACAGTTAAGAGTCATGCATTTCAGATGATGAAAGACAGTTCAGTAGAACCTAGGCAAGTCAAAGGAAAATATGCAATGTGTAGGGGAAAATGGCTTGTGGACACAAAGAAGCTTCATCTCACTAGTAAGCAGAAAAACACAAAACTACCTTCACTGACTGCAGCAGACAGGATAAAATTTAAGTGCATTGATATTAACAGTTGGCATGCTGTGAGGGTAATGAACACATGGACTGCTAGTAAGCCTGTAAATTAATGTGAGATCCTCTAAGAACCATATAGCAGGAATGCTGTCAAGCTCTCACCTGGAAACAGATGGCAGGATAATTCAAGAAGGCTTGATTTACAAAGACATTTTAAGAAGGTGTGAGCCAAGGAGCTGTTACCACTCCCAGAACCAAAGGGGCAAAGGGAAGGGAAGAAGGGTCCTGGGAGCCAGAAGGAGCAAATCTTACAGACTCAGTCAAGAGAAGAGCTGTACCTGTCAGTGAAGGAACAGAGACAGCATGAAAATCCCGCAGGGAGGGAGCTAGGTGAACAAATAAATGGCTAGATCACATGTCCACCAGTCATTTTGCTGGCGTTCCTCACTGGTTAAGTCTAACCAACAGGTGAAGGGTGTTCTCCCGCCCCCTAAGTGGGGCAGGGTAGAAAGGCTCTGGACACCTGGTAACAAATACTTGGTATTTGTGCAGAAAAAATCCAGTCATATGCTCATTCATATGCATGTATGTGTGTAGAGTACAGGTCTAGAAGACTAGAGAAAATGTAACAGAAATGTATTAGTGGAAATAGGCAGGTAAAATGGAGTAAGGCGGACATGTGATAATCTCCCGTACATCTTGCTGGCTCTAAGATCAAGATGGCTTAGATTTTTATAGGGAAGTGTTTTCTGTTTCAGATCTGCAGTTGATGGCAAATCTCAAATCTCAGCCTTTGACTGAAAGGGAGAAGAGAAACAGAAAACACCTTATCAGATAATTTAGTCTTCACATGACCTTTGAATGCTGTCTTGTGGATTCTGATACATTTATGTCAGTTTAGAGCACTTAAGTGTTTTAAAGGCTAGTAACTCTGAGATGAGCTTGAGCCTGGCTTTGGGTTTGATTCCCAGCACATGTGGGAGAGAAAGACAAGGGAGAGGTGAAGGGAGAAAAAGGAGGAGAGATTCTAAATACTTAAAATTCAATATTATATTTCACTGTTATGAAAAATATAGGTTCTGGCAGTTTGTCAATTTTGATTTCTCACATAGAATATAATTTCCCCACATAAAGCATTCTTTTATTATAATAGCAATAGAAACTACATTTGCCACCATTTATTCAGTGTATCACATACACAAGGTATTCTAAAAATCCATTGTCCACTTAATCCTCATAGTCATACTGGTTTCATTAAATGTTTATTCAAAAATAGGTTTTATTAAATCAGCTAAGTGACTGATTAGGTAAATAATCAACTAAAAGTAACGATTTCTACTGACTCACATTCTTCACATGTCTGTGGGGGGGTGCAGGAGTGTGCATGTGAAGAGCAAAGGCTGACATTAGGTCTCCCGGCTTCTCCACCTTTTTAATATTTTTTCCTTTGGTGTATGGAAATTGCTATTTCCTTGGAGTTGTCCACAACCTCTGGCTCTTACAAACTTTCTTTCTCTTCTTCTGCAAAATCCCTGAGCCTTTAAGGAAGGAGTATAATGCAGACATCTCATTTGGGCTGAGCACTCTGAAGTCTCCCACTCTCTGCACACTGTCCAGTTGTGTGTCTCTTATGTTTATCATCTCCGGTAAGAAGCTTCTCTGTTGGGAGCTGAGTAGTGTACTGACCTATGGATACAGCAGTATGTTCTTAGGAGTCATTTTATTTAGAAAAATAATCATAGTTTTTCTCCTAGAGCCCATAATCTGTCTAGTCTCAGGTTCTTGGCCTCATTGACAGTACTGATCAGGTATGGGTTTTACCATAAAGTGGGCCTTCAACTCAATTTTTAAAAAGTGGTTGGTTATTCTGACAGCATTTATCATATTATACTCATTGGCATGTGTTATGTGAAGGCTGTTGTAGCTCATAGTCAGGAGAGACTGATGATTACATTTCTCCTTTGGTTGCATAAATTAGCACGTTCCAGCATTATTAATGCTGGCCAATAGGGGCTCCAATTTATTTATTGAGATAGTCTGTTACTGAACCTGGAGCCTTCTGATTTTACCTGGCTGGCTAGTAAATCCCTTGAGTCTTCGTGTGTCTGTTTCCCGAAAACTGGGATCACAAGCATATACTACTGCACCTGGCCTTTTACGTTGGTGCTAGGGATCTAGACTCAGGTGTTCAGCTTGGTCAGTAAGCACTTTCCTTCTGAGCAGGGAACTTAGCCCTTATTCTCTTCCTTTCTATCCCTATACTGTTTAGTCATTCCTGGAAATATAATACACACTGCCAACGTGGCTCCTTTTAGCAGAGAAAACTTTTAAAGTATTGACCAATAGGCAAGACTTGTCCTTTATTCCTAAAAGTTGATTTGGAGGGTACATTATGCATTCACTTCAGGATGCTTCACCAAGAACAAAAAATGCACTCTAATTTTTCTATACTATTACTTCTATTTTATCTAGAAAATGATTTAAAGTCTTTGCATTACTCTAAATTTTTGCTTGTATTTTAAGTTCAGTCTTGCTACAGAAAAACTATGAGTGTTATTAATAGTATTATTCCCAGGAGCATGGTGGTTCATTGTAATATTGTTACATAGAAGTTTATATGTCTTTGCACTGGAAAGGCTTACTATTATTTTAATTATCCTTATATTGGCAGTGGGGAAAGCTGTGCATATACAGTTCCACAAATTTGTTTAATTGAATAAACCTTGAATCTATGATGGGAATTCGCCTTCACATTTGGCCTATGTCTCTTGTAGAGGAGTTCCCACAGAGGACTCCTTGCCAGTTCCCCTTTGTTTAAGCTGCTGTTGTTCTGTAGGCAAGCTGTACACTGAGACTGAGCCCTCCTGCCAGAAGGAAAGAGGAGCAAATTTATTGCCATACTGTGGACAATTAGTATAACAAGACAAAGATAAAACAATTCTCTCCTATAAAACAGTCTTATAATTTCTTTTAAGTTTACATTCTTAACACTTACCTTACTGATTCTCTTAACAGCAATAGTACTTAGGTCTTCTGATCCCCTATGAAATATATAATGTATGTAGCTATAGTACTTATACATAGTAAACAGTAATTATTTGAGTGAGTTGGAATGCTACTATAGGCTGTAAACTACTGGCAACAACCAGGTATTAACAATAAATCTCACAATGTAATAACTCGAAGTGTGAGGGCAAAAGTAACAAAACCACTTGTGAAGGGTTCATCTTGTCTAAGCATTAAATCTAATGGTTCTATTCTGATTTCAGAATTCCAAATTGAATCTGTTTATTATGATGACATGACTCTGGATCATTTAGTTTGAGAGATAATCTATCTTTATTAAAGACAAGGAAACCAAAACCCAGGGAATGTACAAGGTAGTGACAACTGGGCTGAAAACCAGGATGCTTTTCATTTGGCTTTTATTCAGAGGCCAGGAGCAGATTCAGGCTTGTGAAAAAGCATGCAAGAACAGACAGAGACTTCAGAAAGAAAAGGCTAAAATGTTATAAAGAAACAAAAAAAAGAAGAAAATTCATATAACAGTCACAGAAGTGGCTATTTAAAAGAAAATGATGAAAACATTAGCTAGTAGAATGAGCCCAGAGTTGGTGCCACTCTTAAAATTCTTCATAGAAATATCCCACAGAACTAAAAACAGGTTCATTTCATTTAAGTCACTGATAAGGTAATCACATTTACAGGTAGAGAAATAGAGCACTGCTGGAATAGTTTAGAATTAGTTTCTCTAATAACTAACAAATGTGTCACAGAAGTCCAGTATAACATTTTTGTTGGCACTAGAAGTGAATGCATTACTCACTAGTGGATGTGCCAACAAGAAAATCCCCACCCTCTTTCCACCCCCTCAGAGCCACAAATTATTATTTATTAGGCAATGACAGGGGGACTTGGAGCACAAAACAGAAGCCATCATGGTTATCTAGGTTCTCAAAGGTTAACAGTCACCTTAGTGTTAAAATCAAATAAAAAATTCTGGGTCTATAAAACTTCCTATTAAAAACCTTCAATTTTAATTTTGGTGTAGTTGGCTTCAATGTTGGGAAATACCCTTTTCAAATTTTAGATACCTTATTTATCACATTGAAACACTGAATTGACTTAACTCATTTAGATCAGAGTTTAACTAAAATGATTTCCACAGGACAGCCTTTAGAATTGAGCTTTTCTTTGCTATCAATTACCTAAGCCTCACATAATATTTCAACATTAACACACAACACATAAATACATGTATATGTTAAGACTGAGTTGTTTTTAAGGTACTCTTAGAATTTTCACTGTATTATCAGGTTAACACAAACCTTATATAAGAATATTTAGCTAATGTTTAGAAAGAACTTTCCATAATGAAGATGAAGAAACAACATGTAAACACCTGGAATGTATCTAAAGTTCTTGGAGACTTGTAGCTATCATGCATCATAAAATCTATCAGTTGCTCCAAATCAGCACCAAGCTTCCACTGAAAGGCACCAAGAAAAGAAGAGTAAATTAGACCCAAACCAGAATGTATATAACAAGGACTGAAGTAACCAAGGAAACAAGAAGACATGAGAACAAGAGAAAAGTGACTGTCCCAAGGTGGCTCTTTAAAAAAACTACTAGTAAAGAAACTGTTATACCCAGAACAAGAGAAAAAGTGGCTGTTAAGATCAGAAAAGGTAGAGGATATCTCCCAAACTCATGAAAAGGAACTCTTTTTAAGAAAGAATTCGGAGGATTAGAACACTGGCAATGTTCTGGAAATGTGTTCTGGCTCCTGATGACCAGGCTTTGCTCAGATGTCTTTTGCATGCTATAGCCCATGTAGCATCTCTCTTAGGCTAGCTCTGCTTAGTGTCTACAGTTTCTCTTGGTGGATAATCCATCTCTCTAGAATTTGTAACTTTGTGGGGTCTCCCCTCTTACAGGCCTGACTTCACAGATAACTTCACATAAAATTCTCACCTTTCCTGTAGGTACTCTGACCCTTTCGCATACTGCCTAGCCTTCCAGATTCTTTTGAAATTTGAGAAGCTCTCACAGCTTCTGTATTCCATATGCTCAGAAAGCCAGCACCACACGGATGAAGCCAAGTTGGCCACCAACTCAGGCAGTAGCTGGGCTCACTTGGGCCATCTCTGCAGAAGTCTCCAAGAGCCTTGAGGGCTGAATTCAGGGAAATAATAGCCTGGGCAGTTCTGTGTGAGCAGGACATCCATGTGTTGCATTCTCACAGCAAACGCTTGGAAATGAATTTTTAGATACTTCCTCCTCGGTGAGTCTACTCTGGGTCTGTAGTGCCTCCTCTTTCCTACTGTTCTCTGTGAGGACTAAATTAATCGGCAACCCTATCTTCTTGGCCTCACCTTCACATGCCACTTCTGGCCAAACTATAACTTTCCCTACTCTTTGTCCTCTGCTTTCTGCTTACAAGTCCTACAGTAAATTTAGCTGTACTACCTACTACAGCTTGTACACTGTGAACTTGAAAGTGCTTCCAGCAGACTGACAAGCCCATGTTTAAATTAAGCTTCACAGAAAGTCTCAAAGATATGCATAAACCGTAACTTCTTCACCAAAAGTAATACAAATGGCAATCTTCAGTAGAGTTCTCATTGCCATGGTCAACATCATAAGGAAAGCCTTTACTGTCTGCATGTTTATCAGCAAATCTGGTTTCACAGGCACCTACCAAAACTGCCCACCAACTTCTGTTTCTAGCATTCTGAGCTTTTTCTAACTAGCTTCTCAACATTTCTCTCAACTTCATATGATCAGATAGCATATATCCAACTCCAGTACTTTTTTTTCTTCCCTGTATTAGATTCTCTATGACTATGACAAAATACCTGAGCAAAGCAATTAAAGGGCAAAAATATTTTTGGTCAAAAGTTTCAGAGGTCTGGCTCTACTGCTCAGGCTTGTGGAAAGGTAAAACACCATGGCTGAAAATTCAGACAAAGTGGAGTTGCTTTGTTTATGGCACCTGGGGAGCAGAAGAAAGCAGTAATAAATATGATGAGGACAACATATCTGTCTTAAAGAAGGTGGTAATATGGTAGAAGCAAGTGTGTTGGCTAGTTTTGTCAACTTGTTACAAGATGAAGTCATTTTGGCATTTTGGAAGAAACCTCAATTGAGAAAATGTCCCTATGAGATTTTTCTGTGGGCAAGTATGTGGTACAATTATTTGACTGATGGATGTGGGAAGGTCTAATTCACCGTGGGTGGTACCACTCCTGGGCTGGTGGTCCTGGCTCTGTAAGAAGGCAGGCTGAATGGGAATCAAGCCAGTAAGCAGCACCCCTCCATGGCCTCTGCTTCAGTTTCTGCCTCCAGGCCCTGACATGACTACCCTCAATGATGGAGTATGACCTGAGAGTTTTGAGTGGAAATAAACTCTTTGTTTTACAAGTTGCTTTTGATCATGTTTTATCACAGTGTCAGAAATCCAAACTGAGGGGAAGTATACTTCCTTTTCAGATACTTCAGTTCAGCAGGTGGCTATAATCCCAAAACCTGTTCCAAAGACAGGAACACTTTCTGACTCTGACTAATTAAGATAACTTCTAATGACAACAACATCCTTCTCTGTGATTGAAGGAGGCACCAAGTTGCCTATTCCAGGAGCAGTAATAATTTTCACTCCCCTAAGCCCATAAAGAAGTTCAACTAATCAGATTGTGAAGGGAATTACATTCTATGTACCAACTGATTTTAAATGATAAGGAAATCCTTATTAATCCCATTGATACTTTATGTGAAGAAGTAATTTCAATAAATACAAAATGATGCTCTGATTATTTTTAGTCTGTAATCTGAAAATCACACTGTATTTATCTGTATAGCACTAAGTTAACCAAGATTTGGATACCATGCTACTTGCTAAATGGGACCTCACTTTTAAAATTTGAATATAAATATTTCAAATTGAAAAAATAAAGTATCATATTCTTAGAGATGAGAAGTTATATACCAAATGCCATTCATTTTCATATTATGCCTAAAATACTATATACAGGATATTTAGCAATAATACTTTACATAAAATACTATTTTGTGCCTTACATTCTCTTAATTTTATTTTTTATTCTGCATGTAAAATAATTTTTAAAAGTTTTTATAAAGATTTTGTTTTACTATTATCTTCTGTTTTCTGATACTTTCACAATAATTCATAATGTTCTTAGAAAAGCCTTATAAACAAAAAAACACAGTAAGATGATCCTTATTATATAACAACATAAGGGAATAAGATCTAAAAAGAATATCAACTTATGAACTCTTCACAAACACTCTAAGTTTCTTTATAACAAGTGAACACACTTTCTTTGAATGTAAAGAATACCAAACGTTTATTTTGCATGTAATTTGGTCAGGTTTAAATGAAAGAATTACCCATAATTTGTTTCTTGATTGAAATTAACATAAAATGTAGTAAACTATATAATTCAAACTGAAGTCACTTCCTAAAGACAAACTCTGTTTTACGTTACCATAATTTTTCCTATTGAGTATAGGCAAGGAAATAAAGCTATGTTGTACCACAAATGATTAAAAGCAATGCTAGGACACTCAAAATAAGATGTACATACATAACTTAAATAAATATTAGGGTTATTTTCTCTGGCCAGTTAGCTTGCAGATGAAAAGCAGCAGCCCAAATCCACAGACTGTAACTGCTGACCTCTTCAAAATTCGACTCTTCCATGTAGATACTTCCTCTACTAATGGGATATGGGTTGGATCATTTTCTCGTTCATTCTGCATCTGATTTTTAGTATGAAAAACAAGAGTTAGATGACAAGATACTAAACATTAAAATATTTTTTTTTGAAGAAAAAAGTTCATATTAATTCACTGACTTAGCCAGAAAAAAAACTCAAGACTCCATGGCAGATTTAAAGTGAACATATATACCTTTTACTCATATCCTTGCATAGATGATTATTACTTTTACAGTAGTAGTAAATACTTTTATAGATTATTACTTTAAAATGGCGGGTTTTATGTCATGAAACAAAGTTCCTTTCATGTTAACTTAAAGTTTCTATTTTATCTATAATAAATAATAACTTGGATCTATTCCCTTCTGTATTAAATTAGACTAATATCCCATAAAAGACTGAGCCATTTTTATAGCAAGTCTACAACAGAAGTTTAGCAAAAATTGGAAGATGCTGCATTGTAACTACAGTAACAAATATGTCTAAGAATGTAAGTGGATCATACAGCAGGTCTTAGCAATGAGAGTTGATTTCCTAGACTGTATCTCAACTCCCACAGAAAGACATTTTCTGCAAAGCAGTCTCCCAGGGCCCAGGTTGGGAAAAAGAGGTGAGAGATAGCTGCTGGAATGGTCCAGAGAAAGAGAACAAGTAGAAAGCAAAAGATCTTTAACAGATAAAAAGAGCCGGACACATTCATGAAGTGATATTTACTAGAAACATCCTGCCCCGGTGAGGATAGAAATACTTTCAATAGCAGAAATAATGACCTTGAAATTCCACAGTGTAAATATTTAATTTAAAAGTCTACAAAATTAATTTAAATTTATGGTAAAAAAAATGGACTCTGATGCCAATCTCATTAAGACTGCAATCTTGGTTTAACTTCCAAATGGCTTCATTCAGCAACAGATTCTTTTTTGACACTGATGCTCCACTTACTGAATCCTGGGACAGTCATCCCCTTATTAACCAATGACCCTTTCTAACAAGAGTTGTCAGTGTGTTGGTTTGAAAAAGAATGATGTGGTGTTAAAGGCTAGCCTTGACCTCTCCTTCCCTCTCTGTTACCTCAATATACTTTTCTATGATAACTCGTAAACTTTTTTGAAAAAGTTCCTATTTGTAAATTTCAAAATACCAAAAGCTTAGTAAGCATGACAAAATATTTTCAAATATATAAACCTCCACAATTTTTTAGTAAAATCTCATTACAAGTACTGCTTATGTAAGACTAATTTAGAAAAATCAGTCCATTCATTTGCTCAAAATTTAAGACATTTCTGACTAAAGACCTATATGTACCATTGGGCTAACTAACATATTTCCAGGCCAGTTTTTAAACAGAAAATTTGAATTCTAGGTAGAGAAGGTTCACAGAAAAAAAAAATACTACACATGTAGTAAAAAAACATAAAGGTCCTTTTTACAGGCACATATTATTAAATTAAATACTGTGGTATCTAATCATATCATGTTTTAGATTCAGTAAGTTTTAAAACTATTCTTAATTTTATCTAACACAGAATTCTTTGATTCTTTCTCTCTAATTGCATCTAACTTCCCTACCTACATCCAGGTTTTAATTTGGAAACCCAAATCAGTATTTACTCCTGCCACAAGTAAGTTTTCAGGAATTTCCTATATTTAACGTGATGCTTTCAAGGAAGTTTCTATACACAAATCTTTCTACTTTTCCTTGGATTCTCATGAAAAATACCATAAATTGCAATTTCCTCCAATTCTAGAAGTGATGAAGGAAGTGAGGATGTCACAGACAGTGTCAACATGTTTATGCTGTCAGCAAATTCAGGATCTATCTAGCTAGTGCAGGCTCTTAGCTTCTGGGGAGTGAATGAGTGTCAAACAGCAATTTTATTTATTTCAGAAGTTGAAATGTATTTATTTTCTCATTTAAAGCATATTCTACTATTACAGAATTTGCTTCATAACTTTGTTCTGGATTTAAAAGGTTAAATATTTAATTGGTTAAATAAACTTTAAAAAGGGAGATAATAATTTACCTTGAATGTGAAGTTTGCTTTTAATTTTTTGATAAGATATTGGTGAAAATATTAAAATGAATCTTAGGCTGAAACCATAAGAGCCAGATATGTCACAAAAGTTTTGCAGACATAAACTTATTTATTAAATTGACAGGGACTCAGAGTGAGTTTTTTAAGAAACTCAGAGTGTTTCCCTTTACTTTCCAGATTCAATAATGGCAGCAGCCTTTCAGTAGCCTGCATTTGGTATACACTATTTTTTAAAGGGGAAAAAAAAAAACCCTGCCTTTAAATCCAGACATATGCTACTCCTATGTGAATATAAAGACAGATAAAAAATGCCTACATTCTAAAACAGTTAAATTATAAAAGATAACATGGAGTCTGACCAATAGAAATAAAATTTTATTGCCAGTCTTATTAACAGTGCTAGTAACTATTTCATGTGACCTTTTTGCATTTGTATGCTTACAAGTAAGTAATAGTATAAATTCTATATTTTACAAGTAGATAAATGGTATCAATTATTTTCCATTGGTTTCACATTTTTTTTTTTTTTTTTTTTTTGTGCTGAGGATTCAATCAAGGGCCTGGCATGTGCTAAGCAAATACTCTTATCGCTAAGCTACACCCGAAGCTTCTGAGTGCACAGATTAGTAAATAAACACACAATTATTACATTATCTGCCATGTAAAGAACACCTTGTATGGTGCATACAATTTTGAAATAAACTGTTGCTGAAAGGTACCATTATTTTATAGGGTGCACAAGCAGTTTCCCAGGAGGGTCTGTTGAATGGACTCTAGAAAGACCATCATTGTGTTGGTACCTTCTCTTGCTAATCAGAAAGAACATGTTTCTTTAAGGCCCCACGGTACTTGTTTCGTGTGTGCGTCTCTCCCTCTGGAAGCTGTCTTTACCACTTTCCTATGTGTCCTACTGGTTGCCCTTGTTAAAACTGCTTCCTTTTCTAACATCTTCCTGTGGAAGGTTTCCCCCATGTTAATGTTATATACATACCTTCTGAATCAAATCCTTCAGCTTGCAGACCTCTTCATTCAAATCTTCAACGTTACTAACCAGTTCTTCACAAACTGAAGTAAAATTTCTGGGAGAAGCCCACTCTAGTACTATCTGTTGAGATTTCCAAAGGTTACATTAAAAACAAAAATAACTTTTAACAATTTATATGCAAAAAGATTACTTGACTCTCTATTTTTGGTTGTGACCTAGTTTTTAATGGCTGGACTATCTCTCCAGCCCTTATATATTAAATTTTGTAACAAAATAAATTCTAGCAACAAAAGTAAGCCACTAATTTTATACAAACAGTTGAATAAGCTTGTTATATGAGTTTTCTTAAGTGTATATTTATGTATAGAAATTAATATTAGTAATATTTGTAGTGAAAAATAGGTTTTCAAAAATTTAAAAAGTGATGTTTTAAAACTAGTATTATACATTGACATAAGAAAACAAGTCTGCTTGAAAATTTCATCCTAGACAAACAGGGAAAACAAAATAAAAAAAACCCTCAAAAGTATGCTTCTTTAGGTCAATATCTATTTAAAATTTCCATAAGAAAAACTATGTCAATATAATTTTTAAAATAACATTTATTTTGTTTCATCTTGCACTTGGATGTCTAGTAGTTTTCATTTTAATCAATTAAATCTTCATTAAAAACAAATGATAGGTTCAATACAGAGATCAGTTTAGATTTTGGTTTGCCTTATTCTCCCTTTGAATGAGCCTGAGAGCACAAGGTTTTATACTGAATTGGATGTAGAAGAGAGTATTAAACAGATTGACTGCTTTGGGTCTCACAGTGAGCAACTGGTAGAATTGCATCAGATCAGAACTGCCTCATGAGTTATCATGAGTTCATTTAGCTTGTACTTCAACACACTTTGCATGAGCAACTCTTAAATACCTTGTGAGAATTTACAGGTAACTCAGTGATGATATTCTGCACAGCTGTGATTAAATGACCACACTGCTTATTTAATTTCAGAAGGAAGTTGAGGAACTCGTCACCACTGAAGAAAGGAGACCAAAAGGAACCAGTCAGAAGTGCTTTACTTCATTCTACCAACCTGCTTCTAACAATAATGAGGTTTAAAAAATTATCAACTATCTAATATATATTTGAAATTGAAATATGCACTAACAGTAAAAGAAAATCAACTTTTGGATCCCAAGAACAATGAATTCCTTTACCACTCCTTATTTATTGCGTAGTTTTTGTGGTATGGAAGTTAAACCCTGGACTGGGCATTTGACAGACAAGCTCTGCTACTGAGTCAAAGCCCCTCACTCCAAGAATCTCAAATTCCAAGATGAGATACAGACATATAAATATTATCTGAAAAGATACACAAAGAAGGAAGATTAAAGAACAAATATTTGAGTAGCTATTATAAAGGATGTTGCATTGTTTATTTTTACATGGGTTATTTGGTTTATTTCTCCCTGTCAGTGTCTGAGGTGGCTAACACTTGCTCATAGGTGAGCTATGTAAAACTCAGGGCTATGTAATTCACAGAGAATTAATTTAGTACCACACAACTATGCTGGGAATAAAGAATTAGAAACAGTTGATAGAAATGATACTTGGACTGAACTTTTTGCCATTTAAGTAAGGAAGGAACAAAGTTCTGGACAGAAAGATTTAATAGCTACATTTGTACAAAGGTAGAGGACCAGCTAAGGCATGACTCAAGTAAGACCATCAGAAAGTAGTAGCAAAAGGCTGACTGTAACTACCTTCCAAAGGAGTTTGTATTTCTCATAACGTAATGTTTACTTGGTGGTTGTTATGGGTTAACGGGACATAAAAATGGAAAAACTGTTGAAACTCTATACACAGAGAGAGACAGCTTATGCTAAAGGACTGGCAGTCTTGCTAGAAGGGGGAGGTAGAACCATTTTTTAGAAATATTTAGGAAAGAGGCTGGAGAGATGGCTCAGCGGTTAGGAGCACCGTCTGCTCTTCCAGAGGACCAGGGTTCGATTCCCAGCACCCACATGGCAGCTAACAACTGTCTGTAGTTCCAGTTCCAGGCAAACACCAAGGCAAATAAATAAATAAATAAAGTTTGAAAAAAAAATATTAAAAAAAAGAAATATTTAGGAAATAAACTGGGAAAAAATTGAATACATGTAAAACAAAAACAACTTAGGGTGATTTTTCTTTCTTGTTTTCCTAGATGGGTGTTATCATCTGGTCAGTTACTAAAGTCAGTCTACGCTCTTGTCTCCTGTCTAAATTGATGGATGTTTAAGGTATTCAGCCATCTTTCCTGCAAAGTTTGCTCTTCACCATCATCCATAACATTGGTCAGTTCTGATTTCCTTCTGCTTCCCAGACTACCTTTTTTTTTTTTTCTCAAAAGCTGCTCTCAAGGAACTGACTTTGGGGATGGGTGGTAGCAAAGTAGAAGATGAAAATATTATGGACTAATTAAGAGCATGGCTCTTGAGCTGGCATAAGCTGGGTTTGGAATGAGCACCCACATGTAGCTTTTAGATCTTGAGCAAGACTAATCAATCTTAAGTCAGAGTGGAGACAAGGCTTTCAGGAGGGTGGGAGATAATACAAAGTACCTGGAATTCTGGCATTCAAGTGAGCTAAGTCACGGTATAACTTCAATAATATGAGACGTGCAGATGATAACAATTAATAAACAGTAGAAAGTCTGAGATCTATAGATTCTAAGACACTTGATAGAATTCAGAAACAGTGAGGAAACATAAATAAGAAAAAAATTTATCTTATAGTTAATGTCTAACTAGACTAGTTATTCCTTCTAGCATGAAGGTATACATCAATATACTATGATTCTAAACATTACAGAAAAAAAAGGATATCTGAGAAGAGAACTGAGAGTAGTTTTTGGGAAAGGAAAGGTAGTCTGGGAGGCAGAAGGAAATCAGAACTGACCAATGTTATGGATGACAGTGGGGGGCAAACTTTCCAGGAAAGATGGCTGAATACCTTAAATATCCATCAATTTAGACAGGAGACGAGAGCGTAGACTGGCTTTAGTAACTGACAGGCCAATCTACAGTGGAAGCCATGTGCAACCCACACAATCTGACAGAACAAACAACCATCAAATTAACAAGCAATTCAGAAAAATAGAAAAGACAAAATTTGAATGGATAAAATGGGAACATAGTCATAAAATGCTATTACACTTTAGAAAAATAGGAAAAATTTTGTACAGTGTGTCAATAGTATCTACTAAAATAGAAAACATTAAAAACAAAAAAACAAACCCTTAACTATGGGAACAAAAACTACTTTTAACTCTAAACAACATTCTTCTATTTAATCTCTGGCCAAATATACAGTTTTACACACTAGCACAATAGTCTATAAATAAACAGTATCATCTCTAATGAAAATAAGAACAAGCTATTCTCTACAGCACCTTACTAAGATGTATACAGCATTTCCATTTAAGGGAGCTTGTTAGCTATTAGACTGAAAAACAAAACACAGAGTACAGACTCTATCAAGGCACTGCCTCCATGGCTGCTTCCTCTTTCTTGTGTATTTGGCCTCATGAGGCCTAGCCTGGCCTGTAACTCACTATGTAGCTATGGATGCATGGAATTCCTGACTCTCTTGTTTTTACCTCCCAAGCAAAGGGTAATAGGCTTGGTCCACCCCACCTGCTTGGTTTTTTTCAAAACCAAAGTGAAAATATATACATATATATATGGTCTTATTGCTTTATTGAGCAACAAAAACAGTGTTTATAAAAGCATTCTCAAAATGCATGTTATTTTTCTTTATTATATGTTCTAATTTTTAATTTAGAAAGAACAAAAGAGAATGCAAAGCAACAAGAATTACTCATGTTGATTTGTGTCTATCTAATCATTTTGTTTACTATCAATAAAAACAGATACTACTCAACAGGTGGTTCATTAATGCCATAAATATTTAAAGGAACAAGTTCAACGAAATTAGTATCCATGGAGAATTTTAATTTAAAACATCAAATGATAGCAAGTATAAATTATAAACAGGTTATCCACAAGTATATGTGAAATACAAAGTGAGAAGTACTTTATGAAGGCAGCAAAGAACTCAGTTAAAATAGGTGAACAGTATCACTTGCAATATTACAGTTTTATTAAATGTGGTGGTTTGCATGAGAATGGCCCCCAAAGGCTCTGATATTTGATCTTGGTCCCCTGTTGGAAGAAATATTTGGGAAGAATTGGAGATGTGACATTGTTGGAGTAGTATCACTGGAGACAGGTTTGAGACTTCAAAAGATTAGTGCCATTCCTAATATCCCTTACTCTCTCTTCCTTTTGCTCCAGGATTAAGATGTAAGCACCCAGCAGTTGCTGCCTTTATGCCTTGTTCTGCTATCAGGGACTCTAACCTTCTGAAACCATAAGCACAAACTGACTGAACACTTTGTTTTCTAAGTTGTCTTGGTCTGGGTGTCTGTCTTAGTCAGTATTCTATTGCTATGAAGAAACACCATGACCAAGGTAACTTTTATAGAAGACAGCATTTAACTGGGCACTTCATAACAGTTTCATAGGTTATTCCATTGGCAGGGAACATGGTAGCATACAGGCAGATGTGTTAGTAGCTATGAGTTCCATGGAGAGAGAGAGAGAGAGAGAGAGAGAGAGAGAGAGAGAGAGAGAGAGAGAGAGAGAGAGAGCGAGCTATCTCTTCCTGTTCAGAGGGTTATGCTTTATGTCTTAATAACACAAAGAATGACACTTTAGCACACAAAATATGACTGTGAAACTTTTTTTGAGATTATAATACAATTACATTACTTCCCCTTACTTCTGTTTCCTCCTCTAAACACTCTTCTTTCAAATTTATGTACTTTTTCATTAACTGATGTTATATACATATAAATACACATTTCTAAATACATTATATATAAAATCTGCTCAGTCTGTATATGTTTTTAGGATGGCCATTTGGCACTGGGTAACCAATTTGTGTGTTCTTCCCCAGGGAAAACTGTTTCTCCTACTCTCAACATTTCTAGTTGCCTATAGTTCTTCATATAGGTTGAGACCTCATAAAACCTCCCCCATCCACATTAGCATGTCTATTGGTATAATCCTTATTCAGCTCATGTTTAGGCACCCATGTTTGTGAGACTTCATGGGCATAGCTTCTGACATTCCTAGGAGACATGCTCTCACAGCAATCTTCCTATTCCTCTGAGAGCCACTGACTAGTTCTACTGTTTGGCTATGCTGTTTCTCTTCTCTTGCCATGGAGGAGCATGCCCCAGACTGGAACATTACCTCTAGCCTGGTCTCAGACGAGGAGAAAAGCCAATAATAAGGATAATCAATAACCAAACTTCACTGTGGCTGATGTCTAATATTTATAAGCAGATTAGGCTATAGCTTAAAATTTTAAAGTCTAGAATTAAAATAAAATTTAATATCTATGATTAAAATGTTATAAATAGAAGTACTCATCGTAAAATAGCTGAAAAATCATACCCCCCAAAGATAATAAGTGGCACTATTTTCTGCCAGGATATTTTCTTATAGTTTTTTTGCAGTATTTCTTTTATGGATTTCTATAACTAATATAATATCTAATATGCTAGTTTACATTGTGCCTTAACATATGAGTATCTTCCCATGATGTTAAGTTTTAATCTACACCAATCATTTCTCTGTTGTTATTTAGCAATTCCAATTTAGAATGTTTAGAAATAGTAGGCATGAACGATGTATTCTACATAAAATATTGGACCTAATTATTTTTGAAAGAGAGTAGTTTCTTGATGGCCTTAGTTTTGAGATTCTTTTGATTTGACACGTGGAAGTGAATTTTAGATAGCTCAGAGCTAAAAAAAAAAAAAAAAGTCTGAAAAGAAACTGCTAAATGCTGGCTAGTTTGTTCAAAACTAATATTTCAATTTAAAGTTTAAATTCTGCAAACATACCAAGGCATAAAAGGTATCTGTGCATTCTTTTAACATATTATTTTAGAAATCTGTCACACAAAAAAGTACCTTAAAATAAATCAGTGGTTTAATTGTTGAAATAAAATTATCAGGAGATTACAATCAATCAATTCAACTTTTCCTGCTGTTAGTTTTCTTATGACTTAATGACTAATTTCTTCTTTAAAGGATGGCTTTAAACAAATGGGAAGCAAAACCTTGTCTTTGCAATCATGTAAACAGTCTGTGATTTAATAACAAGGTCAAATTCCTGGAATATGTGCCTGACATTTTTATTTTTTAAAAAAAATTCAGCAGTTTTAATAAGTGAGCTATTCATGATTTTATACATTTAGGTCTATTAAAGTCCACAAACACATTCATATAGGCAACTCTGTCATCATAAAAGTAAGTAACATTGGGGGTTCCAATCTACGAGTTAGTTACCTAGGACCTGGAATACTGCCGATGATAAAACAACAGATATTTAAGAAGGGTTGCTGATTTAAAAATCTCATGACTGAGATACTCTATAATTTATTTAAATATTTAGGAGCTATGATATTATCTAGAAATAATAATAACAAATATGTAAGTCCTTCCTGTTACATGGGGGCAAACTAAGACAAAGGAATGAGAAAAGAGCATTTGACAGGCTTTAAGACATGATGTCTGAGAATCATATAAATAGGTTATTGAAAGAATTCTCTAGATTCTAAAACAATACAGAATCTATTTGAATCATAGTTACATAAATTATGACAATGCTACATTTGTAATTTTTTTTTAGTACATAAAGGCTGGTTACCTGCTGGTATTACTAAATAGGTGTTCAAAATTAACATGTTGCTGAAAGGAAAGCAACTATTATGAGTTTTTTAATATTTCAAAAACCTATGCATTTTATTTTTAAATATATGTAATACTGACAAAAATTAGAAAATGTACTAGATAGTCAATCATAATCTAAAAGTTAGAAGCCTTTCAGTTTTTCTAATCTATGTTGAAATTCTATCTATTCTTTGTAGCTATCATACAGATCTTGAGCTGAACCAAACTAAAAGTCAATAGGAAAGTTTCTAAGCATATGTAAATCAAAGAACATACTTTTAAATAACACATGAAGATGAAGACTTGGGGGAAAACACTATACATAGAAGTCTATGAAAATTACAATGTATTAAAATTTCAATTACATTCATGTTGAGAGGAAAATACAAATGGCCACCCACATGCTTATATAGCAAAAAGAAATATCAAACAACGTGGTGTGCACCTGCAGTCCTCCACTTGGGAGGCTAAGGCAGGAAGATTGAGTGTCTGAGGCCTGCCTAGCTTACAGAAGAAGATCCTGCCACAAAAAAGAAAGGAAGGGAGGGAAGGGGAAATCAAAATGTTCTATCTCATGAACTTATAAAAATAAATTCAAAGCAGGCAGAAGGAAGAAAACAGTAAGGGTAACAGCAGACACCAATGAAATTAAAGCAGTGATGAAACAAAAAGAAGCTTCTATGGGCTGATGACATGGCTCAGAGGTAAAGCAGCAGCCAAGCCAGATGACCTGAGTTCACACCCTGGGACCCACACGGTGACAGGAGAAAACCAAATCCCTTAAGTTTTCTTCTGCTGCCTCATGCACACTGTGTCTGTCACATATCTTATCCCCACACAAATAAACACAAAATTAAAAAAGGAGCATCTATGTAAAAATTAATAAACCTCTAGCAGATCAAGGGAAATAAAAATAAGAGAGGAAAACATCAATACTGGTACTGAAATATTATAATGGAGCCCATAGACAGCAAAAGAATAGCAGGGAGCAGCCCAACTTTGCTGTATGTTTGTGAATTCAACCACTTAGTAATGTACCAAGCCCTTGAAAACCATAATTACTAAAATAATGCCAAAATAAAACTATTCCAGTTTTAATAGTTTATAACTACTTAAAGAAGACACAATTGTGATGAAAAGCATACCCCAAGGAAACTCTAGACCAGTTTCAGGGGAGAAATATACATAAATGTTTGCTAAGAAAAAAACTTAACACTAATATGCACGACCTTGTCTAAAAAGCAGATGAGAATACTAATTCCCTAATTATTTTGTAATGCTGTCACCCCAACATCAAAACTAGGCAATATACCAAAGAGACACTTAAGAGTAATACCATCATAAACTCAGATGTCATTCTTATACAGTAAAACTTGAGATGAAAATGGAATCAAAAGAAATAATTTCTTTATGGCTGTTGTGACAATATTACCCTTTTGTTCTTTTCTTCTTTGTTTGTGTGAGAGTCCATGTGTGTGTCCGTGTGTGTGTGTGTGTGTGTGTGTGTCCATGTATGTGTGTGTATACATGTGTACATGCCAAAGGACAGCCTCAGGAATTGCTCCTTGTATACTGTTTATCTATCTTTTTTAAAAGACAGGGTGTCTTGCTGGCCTAGGACTCACTGGTTATTGCAGAGAGCTCCAAGGATCTGCTTGGCTTGGTCTCCCCAGTACTAAACTTACAAGTGTATATCATCATGCCTGGCTTGTTTTGAAGAGATTTAGGGGCCTAATTCAGGTCCTCATGTTTGCTTGGCAATCACTTTATCTATTAACAATGATTCCAGCTCCATACTTTTCGATTTGACATCTATCATGATTTAAAGAGAATGAAAATCATGCTAAGAAAAATGTGATATCTTTTATAAGGTGTGATTTAGAAAGATGCAATAAAAAGATATACAAATTGTTTCTATGCAAGTTAACAAGATAGATTGTTTTGTTTTTTTGTAAAATAATTTTATAAAAATTAACTATAAAGCATATCTCATTCTAAGTAATAGATACACCACTGTGTATCTAAAAAATGATTTCCTGGAAAAATAGTAGCATCAAATCAAATGCTTAGTCACCCAACTAAAAATAGAATACTTGATATTAACATAAACTGATAATTTTACCTGATTTCCAGTTTTGCCACTTCAGGTAATTTTCCAAAATTTATCTCTTCAACTTCCAGTTCCTTGAGAGCTGCCAAAATTTTTTGCTGATCTTTACTGTTAATTCCATTCTAACAAGAAATAATTAAAAGGTTCAGGAAGAGAGTTACATTTGAGTAATTTCATATTTAAAACCACTAACACCATTTTCTAGATTAATTTGTATCTTGGAAAACAGACAAATATTGAAAAATAATATGCTTAAATATATTATTTGGACTTGCACTTCAACAAACTTGTATCATCAATGGCGTAAGGATATAGTTAACTAAAGTCATTTTTGCAATGTATAACATTAACTTTGATAAATTCAAAAGTGACATTATTATAATTTAAAATATCAAGATTCTAAAACACACAGAAAGCACCTTTTCTTTTAAAATATTGTTTAGGGTATTATTAGTTATAAGTAAGAATTAATGTTTTACCACTATTTTACATTCAATGTTAAAGTAAATTTGTTTCCTGGATTTAGTTAAGAAATACGTTATTTTGATTTTTAATGATAGTAGAGATTTGAAGTATCCATTGTGTCATTACAGCAAGATAATTACTTCAAAGTACTCTTATCAAACTACTTCTAAAATTTCCCATACCTATTTTGAATTTATTAATGATAATAGATGACAACATAATTGGTGCTGATTTGAAAGATAAATGCATATTCCCACATTAAAAATCACCTCTTACTTCTAACTAGCCTATTTTACAAATCTACTTCCCATCTGCATATGAGTAGTAGTTTTGGTTTAGATAATAACAATTCTAGGAAGTCCTATGTTCTAAGTCTGTAATGTTCTCTAAGCAATTTACTATTGCAATACAATTTACATATGGTAATCCACTGTTGTTTCTAATCAAGAATGTACAAAAGATCAGTCTACATAATTCTAGAATTTTTAAAATAAAAAATACAAGAAAGTGCAAGTTTAAAAATGCCAAAGAATACACCTGGCATTTTACCTTTGTAAGCTCGTCTTTCTTCATGGTCAAAAGGTGTCTTAAAGTTATATCCCTTTCCTGTACAAAAGGCAAAAATGTCACCACCTTTCAATGTGAACAATTCAAAGTAAAGTAGGAAAGGAATCAGAAGCTGTCACTAACTGCTTTCTCAAATGACTTCTATTTTTTCAGCTTCATTATGAGCTGGATAGAATATATGCATAAAAGCATGAAGGATCTAGTTTCCCAGAATCAATGAAAATGGCTAGCACTCACATCTGCTTAGAAAAAGAGAATGTTCTGGAAACTGGATAGAAATTATATTTTACGAGTACTTATATTTCAGACAGCATCATATCAATAATTTGATTTCTGACCCAAGATTTTCTCAGATAGAAGCTTAACCATTGTACAATGAATCTAAATCTGAAATACTTGAACCAATGTTCATAATCCTATGAAAACCTGTTTAAATGGTCCTTTGTTTCAGTATCATTGTCTAGCTGGTAACAACTGTGATTTACTCAAATCCCACCATGCATGCAAAGCATAGTTATTGGTGTGTGACATAACTTAATCTTCATGAAAACCTATAATTGTCCTTAAGCAAAAAATGATATTTTAGTAGCACATTCCAGCTAATAATCAAAGCAAATATCTTATACAGGTTTGTTTGGTTCAAAATCATGCTTCTAGTCTTTCATACAAGAAAAGCAAAAGCTATAAATATAGAGCTTAAATGTGTACAAATGTATCAGCAGATGTGAAATTCAGCCAGTTTCTAATTTATATAAATTCCTAGGCTAATAATTTTTGGAAGTACTTAGTACTTATTACAAATTTAAAATATGATGCTCTACAAATAAAGGATGGCATACTTGTAAACTAAAATTTAATTTTATTCTATTATAATGACATATATGTAGATATAAACATACTCTGCTTTATATGAAATCCTACCTTTAATAAGTCTGTCATATGCTCAAGTCCAAGACCATGTAAAAATATTTCCAGATCTCCAAATGCTGTGTATGGACTATAACATATTATAGCAAAGTCAGTTTCAGAATAGGGTTATACACAGTAATATATGTGCATGTCTATTTAACAACAAGCATGGAAATGGGTAGGAATGAATCCAGGCAGAATATATTTGTAAGTTTACTCAGCCTATTAAAAGGCTGCGCCAAAGGAATAAACTACGTTTTCTCTTTGTCCCCTCCCCACTTTCCTTCTAAAGCTAAAACATTAAACTCAGAGCTTCACATAAGGGAAGCAGTGAACTACATCCCCAACTCAAAACAAAGTTTCCCAAGCAAACAAAGGGAAACCATGGGTGGTAACATTCAGCTTCTCTTTCCTAAGACTTAAAATAGGCACCATTATATATTTGACACAAAATATTTTAAACAGAAATGTTTTTCAATGCAATAAACATAAGTTAGAAGGTAACTATAAATGTACTAACATTTGTAGTTGTAGTCTGTAGACATGTTATAGAACAATAGGATTTACGGATTTGTTTTTCTCAAATTTTGCTTATAAAACCAGAGAGATGATTTTTAAAAATCAAAAGATGTAACACAAACAAGTGTGAACACATATATAATCTTGAGTCTCTTAAAAGTAAAATTTGATATTCAATTAAAGAATGTATATTAAAGTCAGTTAGTTATGCAAAGTAATTATCTAAATGAAATTCTTTGAGAATTCTGAAGAGCAAAGCATCTAAAATCTAGCTATTTCTAAGTGCCATTTAAAAATGATTATAAAGTTTAAAATACCATATATCTTACATAAATTGCCAAATTTACTACAAATAATAAAATATGCATTATACATAGTTTTTTGAACTCAAATATGTTACCTAAATATATGATCTTTTTCTTTATCAGAATCTGTGGCCAATAGTTTACAAATAGTCTCTTCTTTGGTTAGTTGCTGAAGTTTTCCTTCCAATGGATTTAGAGTCAAAGAAAGAAAGTTGAAGATCTGGAAACAATTCCAAGCCATTTAAATATAGCTATTATTATCCCTTACACTAAGAAGAAAAGTAAACAAATTTTTTTCCTAGAAAAAATATTAACTAGGTGAGGGGCTCAATGTCTTCATACTGTTTCCTGAGAAAATCTTTTATAAAATCAAGTAAATGCTTCCTTAATCTAAAAAATAATAATAAAAGCACGCACTTGTAAAATTTAAAAATCAACAATAGTGATTAATTTTTTCAAGATAATATAAAACATTTTAGGAGAAATTATTTATAAACTAAATAGGCAGTACTTAAAACACATGTCTAAGCTGGGGTGAAGTTATCAGCATGTCTACAATATATACCAACCCCAAGTGTGCATCACAAAGTCATTTATGCTTTTACAGTGTTACTAATAGGGACAGACTAAGAGTGTACTATCTTTTGATATCACTTAAATGACTGTAATATCAATGCTTTAATTTTAAAGATGAGTATTTTAGCAAAATAAATTTTCTACTACTTGCTTGGAGAAGAAAATCCATTCAAGCATTTAATAATTTTTCAAAATGTTATTGTTATACTTAAAAACTGTGACAAATGATATAAAAATTCCACACAATAATACAATGACACAGACAGTCACAGGCAAGTACCTCAAGGTGTTTACTTCTCTTTGCAATCTCGCTTGCTGTCCTGCCGTCTTTGGTCTGTATCATTTTATTAGCTCCAAGTTCAAGCAACTTCAGAATTACATTTTTATGACCCTGACGTGCTGCCCATGTTAAGGCCTGTAAGTGTGGGAAAGAGGACTGTTTAAAAAGGAGTGCATGTGAGATAGATAAGAAATATTTTCACCGGTATTTATGGCACAGTAAAAAAGAGCAAGGCTAATTAGCAGAGTGATGCAATCTCCGCATTGCAAAATAGAATGTAAACATATTCCCAGCTGTACTCACTGATTTTATGGACCGAACACTGTTTTACATAGTTAAGTAATGTCAGGGAATAAAGAATTTATCTGCCATTACAGATGTTTTCTATGAAAAATACATGTACATTTTCTAGGGCCCTGGTTTTCGTTGTGCTTTACAGCTTCTTTTATCAGGTACTAAATAATCCCCATTTCTCTAAGCTATGACTCTCAGTATTTTCACCTAGGAAGGACTACAGCCCGGGCCTTCTACAACTTTCCTTAAGTGATCAACAGTAAACATCACTAGCCATTTGTGTAGGTTACTGATATAATAGCAAAGTATCAATGTCTCAGAAAAAGAAGTCAACCCAGAAAAGCATTTCTCACAGTATAACCATTCTCATCCTGGGCGTTAACTTCTGCTCCATGAGCAACAAGCAGAGCAACAACCTGAGTGTGACCATCTCGGGCAGCATACATGATTGGAGTCATAAGTCTCCTATGGAGGAAGAAGGAAAGAGACATTTGTGTTCATGTTACCACTAGCAGCCACCCAATTTTATAGCCATATGTACACATGATGTCATCAATAATGTTTGTAAAGAGAAGGAAGTAAGAGCCTTTAACACAGCAAGTGATTTTATCAACCACACTCCAGGGCAGGTCCCATGCCCAGAACTAGATAGCCAACACACATTCAACTCCACATTTTGTGTGTGATTTTTGTTTTGACCTTTTGTATTGTTTTGTTTTGTTAGAGAGGGACACACGTACATACACACACACAGAGAGAGAGAAAGAAAGAGAATGAAAGATTAAGTTGTGTGGAAAGGTTCTGGGAGGAGCTAGAGGAGAGGATCAAAATATATTGCATGTAAATATTTCAAAAATTATAAAGTCTTGTAGTAAATAAGTAAAAACTTATAAATTCTTATACTGAATAAATGCAAATACATCTTTAAGTAATCCCTGCCTTTAAGTAATGTGAATAGTTAATTTACACTTTCCTTCGGAATTTAATCAGAGAGCCCATGCTGGAATCCAGGGATCTCACTGGATCTTCTCATGTTTTAATCTAGCCTGATATCACTCTTTTTTAGTTTAGAATGAGCTAGCACTTATGCTAATCCAGAAAGAGATCAAACCATTCATTTAATTTGCCAACTATTTATCTCATATTTTCTGGAAGAGATTAGTGGTTTCTCTATAACTCATAACTTCTTCAAAAAGTTAAGAAATTCAACTCCTCTCCTTCTATGAGTTAGTTTCTAGGCTCATTCAAAGGAGACAATCATTCTATGTGTTGTATGTGAGTGAAATGTAACAATCTGCTTTAAGGGGGATCTGACATTCTAGGTCCAGGGCTTTGGAGTCACCCACATTAACCAATTTATATATGAAAAACTTCAAAGATATAAGAATTCCACATTTGGGCCTGAAGTTTGTGTTTTTATTCTCTGTAGTTATGTTATCAACAAACAGAGTATCTTTATAAGGTTTATTAGCAGAAAATGTACCCTGAACATGACTTCTTTGCACCAGTAATTTTAGCAAAGCCACTGTCTCCTTTTCTTCTCTGAATTTTGAATTCGAAATGTATATTTTTAAGTCCCAGGAGCTATTTTCCATGTTATAGCCAGATTTTACATAATGATAATTTTTAAAGAAGTTTTTACCATTATCCTTGAGAAATTTTGTGTACTGTGAAAAATGTCAATTCTTTCCCCAGATTTGGAAAGGAATTAATTTCTATTTTGTCTCAAGGTATTGTCTAATTGTTGAAATAGTTTCACTGCAAAAATCCGTGCAGACTGTGAAAATGGTGTTTCTTTTGCAGGAGGTCTACTGGTTCCCTCTAGTGGTCAGCATAATCACCATTTAGTTCAAATTAGTTTGAATTAAATGGATGAAGCCATGGACCAGACAATGTGTCCTGCAACACAGGGGATGATTTTACTTAAAATGTCAGTAGTGTCTTTGCTGAGGAAGATCACTTTGAGTTCCCATATATAGGACAAAGTATTTTACCTTTACTTTTAAATGATGTAAAGACTAGATACATAATTTCAGATTCAAGTTGATTTCTCAGACCATTTGCCTTTTTCTACATTCAGTTGTTAAATTGTCAACGGTCATTTCTACATAGTAGGTATTCTAATATAAAACATTTCTTTAGTAAGATTTATATTTCTTTAAGGTATTTTGAAGTTTACTATGATATACCTATCTAGTTTAATTCATAATGAAAATGCACATGCTACTTGATTAGTTTATTTTTCTTACTGATCTGATAAACAGGGCAATTTAAGAAAGGGTTTATGCTGGTTCACAGTTCAAGGGCACAGTCAATTATAGGGGTAAGTCATAGTGACAAGCACTTGAGGCATTTGGTCACATCGAATTTACAGCAAAAAAAGAGGAATGCTAATGCTCTGTTGACTTCTTCCTTTTCACTCAGCCTGAGCCCATGGAATTGTGTCACCTAGTTAGGAGAGGTCTTCCATTTCAGCTGACTGGATAGAGAAACTTACTCACAGACATGGCAAAATACTTGTCTCCTGGGCAATTCTAGATCCCATCAGGCTGACAATCAATGTTAGTCATCACACTTACACATATTTACTTATAGTATGAACACTTTGTCATGGAAATAAGAATCTTTTCATATTAACAAATAGTATCTTCAGTATATGGCAATTCCTGGACATTGATGCTTCAAATGTAGCAAATCTACCTTCTATTTTCACCTGGAACCTTCTGATTAGATACAACCCCAGTCTTTCCTGAGTTCAAACCTTATCCTTCTAGAAGCTTATTAGACTCACAGGAGAGCTGTTAAAAATGTCCTTCATGTTCCTTACCTTTTCTAATAGACTCCATTTCTATTACCTGTTGTATTTATATTCTAGTTAGTTTACTCCTATCTAGATTCTAACCCACTTAATTGCTCTCATCAGTGACATACTCAATATGATGTAGATATACTTAGTTTTTAATATAGGAGCAGTTTAGCATTATGTTGTACTTGTCTCATTAAGTCTATGTGTAATTTTGGGCAGCACATCCCTCTTTCATTCCTCAGGGTCATAAGACCCTTTTCAGGTTCTTTTAACTTTCCTTTCTGCAGGTTAAGTCACTTTTCTTGGATTTGCTGTGTATGTTTAATCATATGATGCTGGTATTCTCTAAATTTTAGTAACTAGTGGCTATGTCCCCAACTTACTGGCCCACCAGCATAATCCACTCAAACACAGAAGACTAAAGTAAGTTGTCCTGCCCTTGTCTGAGACTAATAAAATTTTAGGTATGGCCACATGTCTTATCTCATTCTCCAGAGTTATGCCTTTTCCAGGCCAGAAGCACTCCTTTTTGCTTTAAGTAGAAATTTGTTTGACACCTAAATTTTCTGTGGAAGGCCAAGACATATCATTAGCTTATATATTGAGGTCATAAAGTTACTTTCACCCAAATTATTAATATTTTAGTCAGATTTTCTTCTATAAATTTTATAATTGTTCATAAAGTTGACAAAATACCATGGGTCCTTTGAGAAGGCTATTTAATTTTATAAATTATGTAAAATATCTTTTAAAATACTTTCATTTCAACAAATAAATGACAAGATAAGTCATGGACTTCATTCTGAAATTGTCTTTTAGTCCTTTATTTTCTTTTACACTTATCTTAGACACTGATGTTTGCTCTCAAAAGTGGGATGCATGACATCAATGTATTCTCAAGATAGTCACAATTTATAGACTGGAAATCACCTGAATTTTACACATTTTCATTAGAAAATGATATGCTTTTACTTCTACTATGTCTAATGGTTACTGAGTGGATTGCTTTGAACTTACCAAGTGTAAGCCTAATATAATATTAGCATTGTAATTTTGTTAGTCCTTTCATAACTGAAAACAAATAGGTAATAGCTTTTCCAGAAGCAACAAAGTTCAGTGGCTTATGTCAGAGTTCAACAAACTTCTCCTGTAGAAGACAAAAAATTGTTGAACCTTTAATCTTTGTGAGCACAAATGGATGTGCAGTGGTTTTTGCATTCAACTGTTACTACAGTAGGAAAACTACCACAGATGATATATAAACAGGAGATTAGGTCTGTGTTCTAATACAGTCTTGATGCACCAAGTTCTGCTTTAGAGTATAAGCAGTAAGATATCTAGCTTAGGTTCAAAGCTAGCCTATGTACATTTGTAACATAAAACATTTTTTGTAAACCTTTTTATCAAGTCTGACTTTATGGTTATTTCATTTCCATAAAAGTTCCACTAGAGGGCAATAAAACCCAACTTCATAGGAACTTTCATTCACAATGATGTACCACTTCTTTGTACTGTAAATTAAACAATTGGTTTACCTTCAGGCTGTGGAATTTTCCTTTACACTGTGTGAAGATGTGTCATTGTGATTCATTTAATAGAAAAATAAATAGTCAATAGCTAGGTAGGAGGTATAGGCAAGACTTCTGGACAGAAAGAGTTCTGGGAAGAAGAAAAGCAGAGTTGTCAGCTGGACAATGAAGGAGCAAGGCATGCAAAAGCAAAGGTAAAGGCCATGAGTCACCTGGCAGCACACAGATGAATATGAATGGGTTAATTTAAGCTATAAGAGCTAATGGGACATGGCTAAGCCATAGGCTTTCATAACTAATAAATCTCCATGTCATTTTTTGGTGAGCTGGTAGCCCCAAGAAAATGTGCATATACTTCCACATATACATTTGATGCACATTTAAGTATTAGCTACTCTTTTTAAAATCTGCTTACAAGTATAGCTGCAAGAAAAGTGACACAAGTATAGTTTGGGCAATGATAAAGTGCTGGGAAATGGACATCTACTTTCACGAGGAGGTAGTTTTAGATCAATGGAGGAGAGCTACAATATGTTGAAAGGTTGCTTTAGTTTGGACATAGTTTGAGTATTCACTAAACTTTCAAACATTGTAAGATGGTCTCCAGCTCCAAGGAGAGAGTATGGAGCCTTTAAGAAGTGGGGCATAATCAGAGAAATGCAAATCAAAACAACTTTGAGATACTACCTTACATCTGTCAGAATGGCCAAGATTAAAAACACAGATGACAACCTATGCTGGAGAGGATGTGGAGCAAGGGGAACACTCCTCCACTGTTGGTAGGAGTATAAACTTGTTCAACTACTTTGGAATGCAGTATGGTGGTTTCTCAGAAAACTAGGAATCAATCTCCCGAAGGATCCAGCAATACCACTCTTAGGCATATACCCTAAAAATGCACATTCTCACGCCAAAAGCATTAGCTCAGCTATGTTCATAGCAGCATTATTCGCAATAGCAAGAACCTGGAAACAACCTAGATGCCCCTCAACTGAGGAATGGATTAACAAATTGTGGTACATCTACACAATGGAGTACTACTCAGCAGTAAGAAAAAATGATACTCTAAAATTTGCAGGCAAATGGATGGATTTGGAGACTATCCTCCTGAGTGAGGTATCACAAACCCAGAATGATAGGCAGGGCATGTACTCACTCATTAGTGAACTTTAAAAATATATATATAAAAAGAGAGCGATGTCACTGTATACAAGAACTCAAGACCAGAACATAGCTAAATGACACAATGAGTCACTTCTGCATTGATGGCTTCTGGCAGAGGGGTGGGTAAGGAAAGACTTGTTTTCTTTAAGGATCTGGCTACAGGGAGTTTAATTATGCTCCAGTAAGCAAATTAGCAGCATGAATGGGCGGTTTTGTAAATGGGGAGATCATAAGAGTAGGCGTGATACTGAGAGGTTTGATGAGGTACATGATGTAAAAACACCAAATAATAAACATATATATATATGAAAAAATCTAAAAGAGAAAAGGAAAAAAAAATACTATGATTAATATCAGGGTTTCACTGGCTTTGTAACTTTTAAAGGCTTGGTTTATTTTTTTAAGTTTTATGGAATAATATGATATGTATTTCTCATAGTCCTTTAAGTTATAGTAGAATTCGGTAGTAAGTTCATATTTTCTTGTGTTTGTTTTTGTTATTGCTTTTTTCTGTTTCTAGTATTTTATTAGTATAGTAAGTATTTCAAGGTTATAAAGTATGCATTTGTTAAAAATCATTCATTGAATTTAGGTTTAAGTTTGCTACTAAAAACTCACCAGTTTTTTTTTTTTTTAAATCTTCAATTTGTCAAAACAAATTTATAATGTATGCCCTTATGATTTTCAGGAATTTCATTCATATCTGTTATAATGTTTGCGTTTCAGTTTCTAGTTTTATTTAAGTATGTCTTCCCTTTTTGTTTAATTTGCCATTTGTGCTTAATCCTTAAAAAACAAAACAAAAGAAAACAAAAAGTGGGGCATAATGAGAGGTCTCCGGGTAAACTGGGGAAAGTCGTTGAAGATGACCAGGCTATCTTGTGGGAATCTTAATTTTCCTGGAAACTATTAGACACCTTGAGACTGGCCCTGTGCAGATGCTGGCTTTTAGTTTGAGATGAAATTTCTGCTGGCATAGGAGATCCCCCATCTTTTTGTCATTAACTATATAGACCCTTTACAGAACTAAGCTGTTAGAGAGTTGCAACATCTTTGAGGCTCCAAAGCTACATATGTATGAGATTCCTAACTATGTTCCAGACTGATGTGATTAGTGTTCTATGAAACACAGTGAAATGAAAAATTTAACGGAGATATCTGAACTTCAGGGAGGGGGACTATCAGAAACCAGGATATCTGAAACACACATGCACACATATAAACTTCCCTCTTATTTTTATAAGTAATCCATCTCAGGAATGTGTATGGTGACAAAGCAGATCCAATCCATGTGAACTTAGAGAAGCAAAACCAAGGCTTCTAGACATGAAAGCAAAGCCTCTGCTGCTGACCTGAGTCCTATATTCTATCCTCAAGTTCTCTGAGGCAGCTCCCAATTCCTGGTAGCATGGGTAGACATCAGTACCAGTTGATTTCTCATGGTACAACCTGCCAAACTTAGGAGTTTGGTGTTACTAAAGCTCTGAGAATTTCAAGAACAATCTGAGCTTGAGGACTTCCCTAGTAAGATTGTGGATTAGAAGACCCATCTGTGAGACATGGTGAAAAAGAAGATAATAAAAAAGTTTCCATTTTTTGCCTGAGACAACAATGAAAACAAATTTATTGTGGTAGGTGATAGCTCTTGAGGTAGGTAGGAAGAGGAGCCATGAACCTGTCTGTGAGGCCTCATTGATGAGGCTTTATGAGATCAGTGAAAACTAATCAGGAAAGTCTGTCCATTTTCCTCATACCATGACCTCACTGTAAGAGCACTTAGCTGGATAGACCAAGGGTTGGACCTGACCTTCATCAAGACCAGAGAGATGTAAAGGCAGTGTAACTGGCTCAAGGCTGAAGAATCTGAAACAGATACTCTACTTAGATTACTGGGAACTACCAACAAGGGATTCACCTACTCTCCCGTTGCATGAACAGTCTGAGGAAGAAAAGTTGCAGAGGTGCTACCAAGATCTGTTTAAAACATGAACAGAAAGGCAGGTAATCTGCTGGCTAAGGAGCCTGGAGTTGAAGAGTGACAGTCATGTTTATCCCTCTGATAAGGTCAGCAGGGATCATTACAAAGGACTTCCACACTCCCTACCCCTGAAAACCTGGGGCTACATGACTGGAACCAGGAGCTGTGGAGGTATGGACTGAGGGCTGCACTGTGGGCACCAATCTGTGGAGGCTTTGGCTGTGGCAACTGAAGTGTGATCTTCAGGCTCCTCATTACTCTCACAAGGAGCTGCACAGGAACTAAGACTACTGCTGAACTCAGTTGTGGCAGAAACTCAGAGAAAATCTGCTTAAACTCCCCCGGGCACCTGAGCACTCACAAATTTGCTTTTATAATTTTGAACCAGAATTGGAAACTGCACCTTCTCCTCCTCAGTAAAGTTTACTACATAAATATTACAGGGAAGGAATTTAAAACCATCTTAGAGGAAGAAACATTGTCTAGTGTGGTCACATTTTAAATTTTATTATACTTTTAGTTTCCCTTTGTCTTTTTATGTTAGCCTTTAATTTTTTAAACTTCCCTTGTGCATGAATATCACTAATGGTCTTGTTCAAGCTTTTGTGTTACTTGGTAAGGTTTTATGAGCTTTCTGGAGGTTTATTCACCCACTCTATTGTTTACTCTCCCCTATTCTCCCTATGCACTGCCCACATTGTTAGTCTCTAAGAGCCCCGCCCTCCTCTGAGCTCTGACTGTCAAGCCCCATTTAAAGCAAAGTTCTACCAGCATCTCTTTCTCTGCCTGTGTCTGGGGAGCTCCCCTTTACTCTTTCTTCCTCTTTCCTTCTCTTTCTTCTTGCTTTCTCTGTTATTATAATCATAATCTCTCTGTTAATCACAACTATATTCGTCTGACATTTCTACATAAAAATAGTCATTAAGAGTTTCCTGTTATGACCTGTTCCCTTCTGCCATGTTCCTGCCTTCCCACCTGCATCCATAGAAACCTGCCTCCAGCCTCCAGATAACCAGGTATATGCAAATCATACCAAAATATGCACAAAATCTAAGACACATCATTCATTCTCATTCCAACTTTATTTCTTTCTTTGTTCTCCTGAATTGCAATTGTCCAAAGGTTTAATAATCTTTAAACTCTGTGGCACTACTCGACACTTTAAATTCTATTGACACCAACTTCTCCTTTCCATCTACTTTTTACCTCCTGAATGTTTTTCTCAGTTGCTGTAATACTACTCCTACCCTCATTTAACCTGCTTCCTTCTAGTCCTACCCTTAGTAAATAATATCCCAGTACACAGTACTATATCCTGTTCCTTTATCCCTCCAGTGATTACTGAAATAAAATACTGTGTTTAGTAGATGTTCCAGTATTCACACAGTGTGCCTATCTAGAACTGTAGCTGTCTATATATGTGCAGCTATTATATTGGTTTAAGAGTAGGGCAGGTGTTTGCACCTGAGCACATGAGCTGAAGGGTTAATTTCTGTACTATGCTCTCTACTGCGCTATACCCACTCTCACTAGAACGTTACAGATACTTCAGCTGAAAGAATAAAACTGACTCAAAGATCCAATCAATTTTAAAAAACCCAGATGCACAACAAACTCCAAGACATAAATATAAGAAACATGGAACATGAAGGAAGTATGATGCTTCTTTAATTCCACAGTAGTGAATTCCAGTGAGAGCAAATCAAAAGAAATCTTAAAAAAGTCAAAATAATGTTTAACAAAATCAAAGAGGACACAATTATCTCTTAAATAAATTCAAAGAGAATACAAATAAAGAGTTGAGTAAAATAAGGAAGCCAATACAGTATGTAAAAGAGGAACAAAGAAAAGGTAGAATGTTGAAAAAAATCTGAAATTTTAGAAATGCAAAGATCACTAAGCCAATGTTGTGGTTTTAATCAGAATGTTCCCCTCAAATGCAAGGCTCATATCTTGCAGTGTTTGGTCCCTAGTTGGTAGAACTACTTGGGAAGGATGGTGTATTATTTAAGGATGGAACATGGGAGTTTCAAAAACCCATGCAATTCTCAGTTAGTTCTGTGTTTCATACATGTGGATTAATGTAAGCCCACAGCTACTGCTCCAGTGTCATGCCTGCCTGCTTGATGCTATCTATGCTCCTGTATGATGGCCATGGACTCACCCTGTGAAAACTGTTAGACCCAATAAACACTTTCTTCTATAAGTTACCTTTGTCTTATGTGCCTTTACAGCAATAGGAAACTGGCTAAGACAGAGAAAAACAGCAATAACAATAGGACCAAAGGGAAAAAATCCTCAGTAGAAAGCCTCTTTCATACACCATGAGTCACTTGGAAGACAGAGAGAGTATTAGGAATGGGAAACAAGAAAGATGGTAAGAACATCAAGACATCTATCAAGATAAATAAGTGTATAAAAATAATATACAAAACTCAGGGGACACCATTAAAAGACAAAATTTATGAATCAGGGATGAACAAGGAGAAGAACATCAGACTAAAGGCATAAATAATACTTTCAATAAAGATCACATAAGAAAAGTTGGCAGATCAAGAGAATGAGCTGATCATTCAGGATTCAGGAAATATTACAATACCAAACAAATAAGACAGGAAAGAACCACTCAGTACTACATTCTAGTTAAAATGCAAAGCCTAGAGAGTAAAAACAATAGAAGAGAGACCAAACCATATACATGCAGACTTAAAGTAGATCTAAACACAGGAACCCTAGTAGCCAGGACAGTATAAGTGATGCATTTCTTTCTTTTTTTCTTTTCTGATTTTTTAAAAATAAAATAAAGTCTTTTTTTCCATGTATATCCTTGCTCCCTCTCCCTTTCGCCTGCCAACACCACTTTGTCAGCTTTCAGCCTCCCTCCTCCCCATCCCTTTATCCCCTCCCCCAAAAGAGTGAGATGTCCCAAAGTAGATCAGCCCAGCATCCACTCCAGGCAAGTCTGATTTCCTAACCTAATATCAATACTGGGTTAGGTGTTCCTCTGGAGGGAATGGGCTCCAAAGTGCCAGTCCATGCTTAGAAACACAGTCTGAACCCTCCCCTTGAGGCTCCACATACTGCCATGTCAATGGACAGCTATCTATCCTTGGAGGGCCTAATCACTCTTCCTGATGGCTCCCCAGTGGCTGTTCTTTATTCAGTGAGCTCCTCAGAGCTCCAACCAGCCAGAGTGATGCATTTTTAAGCATGAAAAAAAACCAACCCAAATTAGTTGAAAGAAGGAAATCTTTCCATGATAAGCACAAACTAATGGAATTCATGACTGTTAAGTCAGCTCTACAAAAATACCAAAAGAAATCTTTTGCAGCTGAAAAAAAAAATCCTTGAGATTGATTATAGGAAAGAAACTTTACTTCAGAACAGAAATTTGACAAACAAGAAATGGAAAAATGCCAAAAGCCACAAAATGAACTAAATGACAGACATAAATAGAATCCTTTCAATAACATCTTTAAATATTAATTGTCTCATTAACCCAGTCAAGACATATCTTACCAAAATTATTCAAAAAAGACACTAATAAAATAATTCAAAATGATATTATAATTCTAACACATATACACAAAACATCTAGATTATCCAATTCATAATACAAACATTACTGGATATAATAAAAACAGGGAAGTGGGTAGGACTTAGGGAGGAATTGTGAGCAGAGAAAATGTGATCAAATATATTGTGGAATAAAATTTTTTCAGTAAAGGAAAAACTAAAAGAAAAATTTAATTAGAGACATGAACATTCTGTAATAAAAAGTACTCAGAAATCTTAAAACTGAACAATATAAGAAGTTAATAAATGGACTTGACAGCAGATGCATACAGGTTTAGGAATTAGGAAAACACAGCAGGGAGAATATCTCCTGTAAAATGTGGAAGGGAATAGATGCATCAAAAAGGAGAGAGTGTTAGTAAAGTTGGTCTAAGTGTAATGGTCTAAGTGTAGTGGTCTAAATTCCAGTTACAGAGAAGAGAAGGAGGTAAAGACAGTATCTTTCTGACTGGTCAATTTCCCAAACTAATGAAATATATCAAGTACAAGACTTCAAGAAGTCTATGATTCACAATTTACAGACCACCTGTTCTGCACTGTTTAAAACTACCTCTCTTAAGGAGGATACATTTCTCTCTCCTGCAGAAGTGTGAGAAGGATGGGTAAAGAAAAACAGCATCTTTGGCAAGAACCCTCCTCCCTACAGATTCTGGCACCAAGGATCTAGGGCTTCAGGTCTGAACACAACTGACTGTGTATTGAAAAAGAGTCCCTTTTATTCCAAAAGGAATATGCACTTTAATTTTCTCAAATCAGGAACTTTTGTATTTAAAATGTTGCTTATGAGTACTGAAAAAAAAAGAAACTTATGCACAAATTTTAGAAAAGCAAAAGAAAAGCATTACAAATCTAGAGATGCAAGAAAACCAATGAATAATCACTAGAGGTAATGAGCTGAATGCCAGAACAAATTCTGTATCTTCTAGAAAATGTGTTAGTGTGCTTCTGTGTATACATAAAATATTGTATGTGGATACACTGTTTTATGTGCATAAACTGATACATAATAAGAAAATACAATAAAATAGATTTTGTTATTGCTAGTATTTTAAGAAGCCAATAGAGTTGGGAATGGTGGTATACTTCTGTAATCCCAGTTCAAATGACCCCAGAAAATTAAAAAAAAAAATTAAAAGTAAAGTAATTTTGAAGGATTAAAACTAAGGATAGATGGCCTTTTCAAACCAAACAGCAGATGGTACAACAACAGAAAGTTTGATAAGTATTAAAAAAAAAGTAACTTTCAAATTCATGGCCCTGTTTATCATTAGTTATTGTTACTTACATATATGTATATGCACAGATACGGTTTTAAATACATAAATACAATTATGTTTGCATGCTACTTATACGTATGTGTCATATTGTATATATGTTTTCAGGGTGACCATTTGGTGCTGGTGTGCTCTTGCCTAAGCAAGAAGGAAATAATATAATTATATTACAATCTCAAAAAAAAAACCCAAACTAGCTGCTAACCTAGAATTTTAATCTCCACTAAAAAACTTGAAATTGAAAACAAAATGTTTTCAAATATAAAGACTCTGCTTCTCATAGACTGTGGTGGTTTTCAAGAAAATGGCCCCCAAAGGCAATGGCTCTATTAGGAGGTGTGGCTTTGTTGGGCTAGGTGGCCTTGTTGAAGGAAGTATGTCACTGTAGAAGTGGGCTTTGAGGTTTCATATATGCTCAAGCCACACCCAGAATCTCACCTCACTTCCTGTTGCCTGTGACATTAAAATATACTTCCTTTCCCACTCTCAGCTCCTTTTCCAGCACCATGTCTGCCTGCATAATGCCAGGTTCTGCCATGATGACAATAGACTAAATCTTGGAAACTGTAAGCCACCCAATTAAATGTTTTCTTTATAAGAGTTGTTGTAGTTATGGTATCTCCTCACAGCAATAGAAACCCTAACTAATGCACAGATGTACTAAGAGAAGGTTTTAGATGGAAAATAATTCTTGATTGAGATAAAATTAAGGACAAAAATGAAGAACACCAGAAAAGACAATTATGTGGGTGAAATTAGTTAATATCATAATTGCTAGCAATACTAAAATAATATTAATGAATTATGACCATCAAGTAAATATAAATTTAAAAACTCAATAGTACATACAAAAGACAAAAGTAATCAATACATTCTAAGAATCTGACAGTATCCATGGATCAATGAAAACACTAGTTTATAGTAGTCTTAAGAATAAGAATTGGCTGTAATGTATAGGGTAGCCATTTATAAGGTAGCCACTCAAAGAACAATGAAAGAACAAATAACTGATAAGATAGAGAAGAAAAATTAAAAATCCTGAATTTTCAATCAAAATTTAAAACATGTTCACTTACTAAATGATAGATACACAGATAGTACATATATTAAATAGTAATGAACTAAATTTCCCAATGAAAATATCACCAATTAATCCATATTAAAAGGAAAACTATAATATTTTAAATAGAAGTAAATATAAGTTAATCCCGAGCAGCATAAACATGCATGCACACAACTTATTTATACAATATAAATTTTCAGTTTTTTGAGGATTCTTTATGCATTTTAAATGTATAAAGCTTTCAAGCAATCTACTTCTGGAAGTCTTTTATAAAATTAATGTGTACACCCTTGTTAGATGCCTTAGTCTTTATCTAGGTACAGATCAAAATAGAAAAACACCTTTAAAATGTAATGCTTTTACTATAAAAACAAAGCTGAAAAGATAAAATTGCAAACTGCTGCCCACAGAAGCAAGATGTAATGAAATGGAGTCACGTGGCAATACACAGATTAATGAAAATGGGTTGAGTTAAGTTGTAAGAGCTAGTTGATAAGGAGCCTGAGCCATAGGCCCAACAGTTTGTAATTAATATAAGTCTTCATGTGATTATTTGGGACTAAGGAGCTGTGGGACTGCTGGTCTGGACCTCAAGGCTAGGCTGGGCTGGAAGGGTTAGAAACTTCAGACTACATAGAGTTTGGTTTATTAAAAAAAAAAAAAAAAAAAAAAAGGGATCTTCATTAAACTGTTTAATTACTATCTCTGAGAGAACAGAACAATTTCTTTAGTTATGGAACACTTCTGTTTACTCCAGGGACCTATTTGTTATTTGAATATTTACAACAAAAAACATGTCAACTATTTGTATGCAGATTTAAAAAGAAGAGGGAAAACATTAGGAAGTTAATAGTCATTTCTAGTAATGTTCTATAAGTTAGCAATTTAAAAACTGTTTCTGCAAGAATATTGTTCCGGCTTCTGTGTTGTCAGATGTAAGCTGTGGCACACTTTTATTTAAACTAGAAGCATGCTCTCATTACAAGCTTAGTATTATACTCACTCTATCAAGCTGTTCCAGTGACATTTATAACTAAATTTATACTCTGAGAAAGATGAAGTTTTTCCCATGGTTTCTTCTTCTTTTTTAGAATAGGTAGTAATATTCAACAAGTTAATAACCATGCAATGATTACATCAAAACCCTGAGCACTGATTAATGTGTCCTTATTTATCAGTGGTAATGAAATGTCTATTGAAGTTAAAATGCCACATAAGTTTTAAAACTCTTATCTCAGGGCTGAGAAATCTGAATTTAACAAAATTCTTTGTCTTTTATATGTAAATCTACCTTTAAAAAAATAGAAAAGAAAATTCAGCAAACTAGAAGGGAAAATCTCACAAACTCTAAAAACAAACAAACAAAAACATATTAAGTTACACATGATTTTACAAGGCTTATTACTACTTTAACAATAAAAATGTCAGCTCTGTTTACCACTGATTTGTAAGCATTATTTAGACAGCATATTTAAAAGCAATTAACACAGTGCTTGGGAGGCAGCAAATGTTGAGACAAATGCTTCCTTTAAAGATATCATGTCTGATAAGTTGGCTCAGTGGGTAACAGCTTGCCCAGAAGTTCTGTCCACAGATCCACATAAAGGTGAGAGAAGATAGCACACTCCACAAAGTTGAAACACTGAAACGCTTAGAGGAAAACATAGGAAATATCCTTGAAGATATAGGAATAGGCAAGAACTTTCTACACAAAGCTCCTGCAGCACAGGAGATTACAGAAAACCTTTGCCTGTAAGCATTTAAATCAGCAATACTTAAGAAAAATGTAATTATGATTTCTGTCTTAGGGCATTAACTTTAAAAATTACTTTGAAGTTGTTAGTTCTTTGACATTAAACTCAAAGAAAGGAAAGGAAAAGAAAGTGATAAAAGAATGACATATTCTTTGTACTAATATGGAAAACTTATAAAACGTTAATATTTTGAAAAAAATACTACAAAAGAAACTCACATAGAAAATAAGCACAAGAGTAGACACTAAAACAGGCATAACTATAAAACAAATTATAATTATAAGATGCTAATTTCTCCTTGAAGACATGGTGAGTAGAATAATTTGGACCAAAGCTGTCAAGGCACCTAAAACAGCCATATTTAAAAATGATGTGGGTTTTTGGAATGCAGGTCATTAGGCTTGCAGAACAAGCACTTTTATCTGCTAAGCCATTTTATCAATCTCATATTGAACACTTAGTTATTTACTTACATAAAAATTCAGCAGCAGCTGCAGCTATATTGACATAGTTAAGAATTATACTATACATGGACTTGGTGATACACAACTTTAAAACCAGCACTCAAGAGACACTATAAAGCTGAGGCTAGCCTGATCTACACAGCCAGTTCTAGTCAGCTTGGGCTACATAGTAAAACCCTGTCTCAAGAAAACCTTGGATATTAAATGTTTACTGTAAAGTGACAAATGAAAAACTAACAGGCCCACTGCAAAAAGGCTAAGCTAGATTTGTTTTGATTTTTAAGCTTCTTTGTAAAAGAACCATTGGAAAGCTTTCTCCACTGTCAACTGAACACTAAATTATGATTTAATCACCACAACTAGGATACAAAGATTTCATGATACTTTTTAAAATTATTATAGAATATTCATAGAATGAACATCAAACACTAAATCACTGGTATGTACAATATGTAATCTGAAATATTATCTTTGGTGAAAGAAATTAGGCACACAAAATAGCATACAATTCTTTTTACATAACATTTAAGAATAAAATGATTATAGTTGTAGAAACTAGTTGCAGGTGACAAAGTAGCCACCAAAGAAGGGAAACTAACAGCAATGTTATAGGAGGATAGGAATGTTCTAACTTCGAGTGTGGATAACGTAAATGTATACTGCTTCAGTCAATTTTATACTACTAACATGAAAATACAGGATGTAAATCTTAGAAAATAAATTATTACAGAAAGACTTCTAGCAAATAAAGTAACAGAAATCTCAGTATTTACTTATAACTTTTACTCTTCCTACTCATTTTTATGAAAACTGACAAAAGTGATTTGATTCAAATAACTCATTTTCATTGTTAAAGTCTACAAACTCCTGAAAAATCTTCTTTCTAACAAGAAATTTCCCCATTTTCTTCACCCCACTATTTTATCTACAAAGACTGTATGTTTAGAGCTTTTTCCATAAGATGCAGATGTCCCCAGGCCACATCATATATCAAAACTAAAAGTTCAATTTTTAGATTACAGCTTGACCTATTAGGCTTTGCTATTACTTATATTCATGAAAGAAGACCACAGATCTCATTTTAGTTCAAAGAAAATCCTCCTAGACAACTAGCAATTAGGTGATCATCTAGCTTTTACAAAATTAGTAACTTATAAGATTTATGTTTCTCCACCCTGGACTGACCCTTCAGATTCCACTCCACCTATAGGAACACCTGACTCACTCTTGAGGGAGGGGGGACAAAACTGGATTTGCCAGGAGTGGAGACTGAACTAAGCATTATTGGGTCAGTGGGACCATGGGACTGTCTGCTGCCTGCCCAGGGAGGGAATGGGGAGTTGTGGAGAAGAAAAAATGACCTGATGTGGTGGGAGGGGGAAGGGACCTTGAATAAGGATATACAGGGATAGAAAAAAAAATTCAGAGGGAAAGCTGAACACAAAGTAAGTTTATGTGTAGCAAACTTATTTGCATTATCACCCTTGATAAGTCATGCTTATGATTTTTATGTTCTTTATAGTTATTGTTAACTTATCAGCATTTTAAATTCATTTTACTGTTTTTCTTGATAAATACAAAATAAATAAAAAAATAAAAAATAAAAAAGATTTATGTTTCTCTTCCATCACTCTAAGAAGTAATTTTTATAAGCAAAACAATTTAAGTCAACAATTTATCTAAATGTCTTTTTACTCCCTAATATCTGAATAATAATTCCTGTTACATTTATTTCTGATATATTTTATATATACTACATGAAACTAAAACTTCCAATATTCAAATAGGTTTCAGTTTTTTTCCTGCTGTTAATGATTTACCTGTCTAGTTCCCTCCAAATCATATTGTATTCTTCTGTGTCCTAAGAGTGTTTTCCTGTTACATGACATACACATCATTTATGGTCTATCCTATGTATCTGAAAGATGATATCTAGTTCTTAGGGAGGCAGAATAGAACCTAAGGATACAGGTTCCCTTGATATCTCCTTTTGTGAGCTTGTAAGTCAGTCAGTTACAAGGCTAGGCTTTCACCACTTGCTGTTGGTAGACAGTCTTTGTGTAAGTGTTACAGGCTTGACCTTGAACTCATAATTCCCCTGCTTCGGACTCCTGAATGCTAAGACTAACAGGCATGGACTGTCATGCCTGGCTAGGCCCTATAATATTTTGTGAGAGTAATGAAAGAGAAAAAGAGAAAAACAAAAGAACACATCACAAAATCAAATATTTCACTGAACCCAGAGAGCCAAGTCTCATTTCCAAAGGTACGAATTTAAATGACAGCATATTTGCATTCAATTCAACTATGTATCCTAATCATATGTCTCAATTTCAAGGTACAACTAGATCTAAAAATATTCCTATGAAGTGGTGTTCTAAAATTTAGCAGGTCATTTTAATATCTATTCTTTTTAGTGTTGAATCTTTAGGTGATAACTGTCTGCATGACTTGGTCTTTTTAACCCTATGTTAGAGTTTCTTAACTTTCCCACTATTGACATTTTGGGGTTAGTAATTCTTTGTTTGGAGGAAATTCCTATGAGTAATAAGATATTTTACTGAGGTACCCCAACCCCTAATTACTAAATGTTAGTGATATTTTTGAGGTGTGACAATAAAAAGTATCTTTAGAGATTGTCAATGTGGTATGGAAGTCAAAACAGATCTTGCTTGAGAAGTACTCCAATAAAATAAAAATCTTTTTTATTTTAGTAAAGATCTAAAAATGCCATACAAGTACTTTCCAAAGCTGCTATTTTACTCTCATTGGTAGCAAAGTAAATTAGGAAGAAAACTGTAGATTGGGCATAGTTGTTACTACATTTGAAGCAATGGATAGGAACCATTTGGAATAATAAATTATGGATGATTCTATCTGTACTAGACATCTATTTTATGTGTACTAATTCCTACTTTCCTCATTTTGAAGAGTAGCTAAAACAAAAAGAGAAATTTAAGAGGAGGACTGAATAGAAAAGTGAAGCCAGGCAAGAAGTCAACTGAACATTTTAAGCAATCTATTTTTACTATTAGTATCTTTTCAACATATATGTGGTGTATTTACTGTCTGTATCTAGTACTATTACTTATATGCAATCATCTAACTAACTGATGAAGTCTTAGGAAAAGGAAAACACTTCTATGTATTGTGGAATAACCTTTTCATATATTGAGCAGATGTGTTCCTCAGATTTTTTCTTTTTCTTTTTTTAAAAGCTGAATGGCAAATAGCTACGCAGTATTTTTGAGGCACAGAGGATACTGGGAAGAGGAAAGGTGGGATTGTCAGGAGACACAGAGGGAGCAAGACATGAGGGGAGGGAAAAGAAAAGTTGTGAGCCATGTGGCAATACATAGATTAATAGAAATGGGTTAATTTAAGAGCTAGTTAGTAACAAGCTTAAGCTATTGGCTAAGATTTTATAATAAGAAGTCTCACTGTGGTTCTTTGGTAGCTGGCAGGTGAGCCACAGAAAAAATGCTTATGATGTATTTTTTTAGTGTTTGTATAAATAAAACTGTTTATTCTTCTAAAGCTATTTATTTTGTTATCCTTTTTAATTATGTGCACATATGTTTTATGTGGGTATATGCTTGTGAGTGCAAGTGCCTGAAGAGTCCAGAAGAGGGTGTTGGATTCCCTGAAGCTAGAGATTCAAGTTGTAGTGAGCCAACCAATGTGGGTTCTAGGGACTGACCCTGAGTCCTCTGCAAGAGCAACATACACATCTCCTAAATGCTGAGCCATCATGCCAGGCCCAAATACTTCTTTTTTTTTTTTTTTTTTTTTTTTTTTTACTAAAATCTTAATTCTTACATGGAGAAAACCTTGAGAAACTTTATTATTATACTATAGCTAAACCACCATATTCTTCTGAGGCTATGAATCATAGGAAATAGGTTTACAGTTCTCTTTCCTTGTAATTACAAATTCTTAGTCCTCTGAAATTTAAAAGCCAGAAGTTTATGTTCATGTTATCTCCTTTTGAGAATGTTATACAATAAAATCATGACTTCATGATGCATTTTTGTTTACTATTTGGCCAGGTAAACAATGTTATTAATTTTTAAAAATTAACTTTATCAAATTTAACAGGTTGATAAAGTATAATATTTTCATCAGAGAATTAGGCTCTTACCTACAAGCAACATTTGGGTCCGCATTTCGTGAAAGTAGTAACTCTACGCACTTCAAGACATGCTCCTCAGAGCCACAAGCAGAACAGGCAGTTATCAAGACGGTTAACTTGTCTATATGGGTGAAAAGGCAAAGAAATCCCCACACATTAAGAAGCATCTCTAAATGCCTTCTTTACCATGCTAAGCATTTACTGTACTCTAAAATTCCCAACCTCTTCCCATCTCTATCTCTCCAAGCACATCTCATCATCTTGGCAATGGGCCTCTAGCATCTCTAAAGTGTTTGTTCAATTCATATCTTAACTTTCTTCCCCTATTGCCATTTCTTCAAAAAAACAGAAAGTGGTTAGGCACAATAAATCTGTATATCCACACAGCCCAAATGTGAAGTTTTAATTTAAAAAAACTTGTGACTAGAAAATAACTATACAGTCTCTGGTTTTACTTCACTTCTGTCAATCCTTAAAATTTGTAAACTGTACCAATGAAGAGGTCAGAAGACAACCCCTGGAAATTGGTTTTTTCTTCCATAGATTAAACTCACATAATCAGGTGTGGCTTGGCAGCAATTACCTTTCCCTGCTAAACCATCTTGATGCCCCCCCCATCAATTTTTTTTTATTACAGTCATTTTTACTCTGCAAATTCACCGTTTTCTAAAAGTAGTAGATTTCAGGGATGATTAAAGACAAATAACACCAACACAATGAAAACTCTTCTCGTGTACTAAATATAAAATATGACATCACAGCTATGTTTAACATTAATGACTCAATACAGACAATTCATAACTATACTAGACCCAGTTTTATCATGACAGTATGCCTAATACCTGGATGCCCAATATTTTATTAGAACCAATTTATAGATATAAAATTAATAACTGGCCTCACTACCAAATGGGGCTATGTAGACACAGAGGAATTTATGTATACATACTGTGAAAATACAAAGTGCCTTAAAACCACAAGTAGCTCTCTGATCTTAAACAGAAAATAAAAACCATGTTTTTGAACAGAGCATTCTATATATTTCTGAAACTTTTCTTCTTAAATATGGCTTTTATTGAGTGATGTTTTCAAATGACATAATGAAAAGCAAAACCTAAGTAAGAATGCAACCAAGAGAGAAATTTCTGTTAAATATACAGACCATTGTATAGTTTTGTAAAGATCTCATCTAGATTTAAAATGTAAAAATTAATTCTGAAATATAACTTATACCAGAAATATGAAATGAATTCAAATGTCTATTAGAAATATCTTAATAAAATGTAATTATGAATTCAATGTAGCAAATTGGATTTACAGATATACTCTTACTCTTTAGAATGCACTCATAGCACAAAATGGAAGTTGATGAATAACAAGATAAAAGAGCTTTAATAAACTAGTTATGAAACAAGTTTAATATAATTTAGGTTTCAAGCATACAAATCTATTTTCAAAAAAATTTTCACAAATTACTGGCTTTTTGATATTCTTTTCAGCATACTTTTCTTTTAAAAACAACTAAAATCATCTAACATATTATTTAAAAGTACATAATAACATAACCTATTATTAAGATAACAAAAAATAATAGCTCCAAGAAGATAGTTTTACAAACATATATTGTACATTTGACTTTTCGTATTTTTAATATAATACAACTAGTAGATTTTTTTGGCTTAAAATCTTTGATTTCTCATTTAGTATAACTTTTGCTTGGAAATCAAAGAATCACAGTACACAGCCAGTCAAATTCTCTCACGCATCTTACCCTTATCAAAGCTTGCATTAGCACCTCTGTCCAAAAGAAAGCGAACCAGTTCTACATTGGCCACACTAGCTGCATACATAAGAGGGGTCCATCCATACCGGAAGCTGGAATCAACATTAATGCCTGTTGATGCAGAGACAACTTGTTTTAATTATCTATCTATCTAGCTATCTATCAATAAATCAATCAATCATGTGACCTGGTGCTTTGTATTCATGACTGTAAGAGGGTGTCAAATCACTCTCTTGTGCTGAATTACACACAGTTGTGAGCTGCCATGTGGGTGCTGGGAATTGACCCTGGGTCCATTAGAAGGGCAACCAGTGCTCTTAACCACTGAGCCATCTCCCCAGCAGGACAAATTTTTTTAAATACTTAATTTTTAATTGTATGTATATGAATGTTGGCCTGCATGAATGTGTACGCATCACTTGTATGCAGTATCCACAGATGCCAGAAGAGAGCATCAGATCTCTAGAAATCTTATGGGTATACAGAACCAAATCTGGGTCCTCTACAAGAGCAGCAAGTGCTCTTAACCAGAGTGATCTCTCATTCAGCCCCATAAGAACCAATTTTAAAAGCCTAAAACCAAAACAAGGACAAATAAAAACCCTCACTGTAGTTATAAAATTATATGGACATATGTAGTATATTATGGAAGAACACTTCTTTGTAAAGGCTTCAAAAATTCTTGTATTGATATTACTACAATTTGCTATTTTCAGTTTGATGGTGGCACTATGCTCCATGAGACCCAATATGAACAATGTTTACCACGTAATAAATACAGTATCTATTCTATGATAGGGATTTCTATGCTATCCTTTTCTGTGGTGGTACAGAGGAAGATGAGCAGTATCATACATCTATCTATATGGTTACAAATACCACTTATGCTCCCGAGACATCCTTAACTTCTTACCAATACAAACCTTAACCCATAGATAAATCGATAAAGCATGAAACTGAAAGTTAGGGTTGGACCATTAAAGCTCTGTTGAAAAATGCAGACTTCAACTTGTAGTCCAAGGATCAATATTATCACTTATCCATCTTATAAACAGGACATATTACTTTTGATAATGGGACAGAAGGCAAGGGGACCAATAGGAAGCTAGAAGTATATAATACAAAAGTAAAACCAAGAACAGAGAATAGAGAGGAATAGGATAAAAACACAAAAGGAAATTCAAAGATAGCATCATTATAATTAAAATATAAAAGTTAAAATTACTTGGAGGAAGTGTGATTTAAAAAAGCAGAAAATTAACAACAAGTTTTACTTTATAAAAACGAATAGCAAGCAGTGAACTAGAATAAGGATAGGTATAAAATGTCAGGCCTTAAATATAAAATAAAGTTAAATTAGTCTCTATTTAGATGAGACAGGGCTGTAGACAGGGATAAAAATAGCCTTGTTTGAGTCCCAGCTCATAATCATTTTTAAGCTCCATGGTATCTGATGGTCTTTTCTGCTCTCTGTGGCACTGCTTGCAAGTGCTCCACAGACATGCAGACAGAGCGTCCATACACATTATATATGTATGTGTGTGTGTGTGTATACATATATATGTATATCACATTTAGAATGTGACACAGACAGGTAGTTATGGCCAAAAAAAAGGGGGGGGAGACAATGGTAAAACCTTCAAACTATTAATTCAGCAAATCCCTTAAATTATTATAAATTTCCTCAATAATACTGGCTTGGCAATATAAAACAAACAAACAAAAGGTTGGGCTAATCTAGCATTAAGGAGTATAGAGGCTGTGTAACAATGACAAAGATACAACAAGGTAATGTACCCAACCCACTAAATTAATATAAACCTCTTCCTTTAAAGAGATTAGGAGTAAAGTGGTAATTTCTCATTGATACTTACAGGGTGGAGACATTGGAAGAATGGCTTAACTGTTAAGAGCAATGACTGATTTTCCAGACGACTTGGGCTTGATTCTCAGCACCTACATGGTGACTTTTAACTGTATCTAACTTCAGTTCCAATGGACCCAATACCCTTTCCTCATATACATGGTGCACAGACATATATGCAAGCAAAACATTCATACACATAAAATTAAAACTAACAGTAATAATAATAAATAAATAAATGCCAATTTCTGGAAAGTAAAAAGAATGCATTTCTGTTTCAAAGAAAATTGTATGGGTAACAGTATTGGCTTTAATGATTTATAATCTACATATTTTTATGGTTTAGCTATAGCAGTCTACTTAGAAAAATAAAAGTCTTATCACTAAGAAAGATTCACTTTTTTCATGTTGAAGCAATAAGTCACTGAAAACTATAAAAGTAAAATCTCCAACTGTTTTAAATTGTCATAATGTACATGGTAATTACTGGAAAAATGCAGTACTGAATTATATATATTTAGAGAGAGACAGGGAGAGAGAAAGAGCATTGAGTTTGTTGATAGTAACATTATTTCCTCTCTAAACCACTGCAATAAACAGAAAATTCTGTTTATTCTTAGAGAGAAAAAATATTACTGTTCAGAATAATAATTTTTCTTAATTTTAACAATAGTCATTTTCTTATTTGCTTATTATTTGTTATTATTTTGTTATTTGCTTATTCTTTGCTTTGGCACTTGTTACTAAAACTGTGGCATCAAAGATAGAAAGACAAAGTATGACAAAAGGAAAAGTAAATGTTGACTTTTGATACAAAAAAATTACTGGTTATTAACTCTAGTATTTATTTTGTGAAAGCAAATGAAAAATAGCTTTCTCCTTATACATATAAGCTTATTATTGGCTTTTTAAAATGAATTTTAAATTGTTTTGTAATTAAAAAGACTTTCGAATGGCCAAGCAAACACTTACATAGCAGCAGGCTCTTTTTAAGAGGCTGGCAAGTCCTCATTTGCCACTGATCATATTAAGTCCTAGCACTGCATCTTCCTCCTTCCCTTTCAACATTCCTCATTCCGCTACTCTGCTACGCTCACTACACGAACATTCACATTATATATCCAGTCCTCTTATTTCTTTATGTAAATCATATTGAACTTCATCAAGTGAATATCAAGATCCCAGTGTTTGTTCAAAGTGAGACAGAGCCTCCTCAAGTGTTACAAAGATAATAGCTAAGACTTACATACTGCTTATATACCTTAAGCTAACAGTAACATAAAAACTATATATTCTAACCCATTATTTATATAGTCTTATTTTAATTCCAACAACCTTGAGTATAATGCTGTGATTCTTTTAAAAAAGGGGGAAACTGAAGCTTACAGAAGTTTCACAGCCTGTTTAATATTACAGAGCCATCAAGTGTCAGAGTTAGTAATTAAAATCTGACCTTGTTTCCCAATGATGTATTTTCAGTAAATGATATATTGACTCTAGCAAAGAAGGAAAACACTTGCTGTTTATAATCTCTTTTGTTTTGTGAGTATTTTGTATCTTATAGCTATTTAACACTTGTTAGTCCTTGGATCATTTCAACCATTACAGTAAAATTTAATTTGCATGTGGTGGTAATTTAAAAAAGCAAATTTTACTTACTCTATGGAACCCAGGATAACATTATATTTACATAAAGAAACTGATGCTGTGAAAGTTAAGTGACATTCCCAAGGAATCACACTTTGTATTCCATGAAACTAGAAGAAATACACAGAGATTCATTCTGATATCGAACTCAAGCTTTATGGGTACCAAAAACATAACAAAACAAAAATGGAAAAAGAATCTGAAAGAGATCTTAAGAAGCGTATGACAGCCATGTAAATATTTAAAAAGGATGATCAAGGTGGGGAAGGATTAGTCAGAACAGGTCTCTTAAAGAAGGTACAAAAACCAATGGTTATTTGGCGACCCATTCCAAATAACAGGGTAGATGAAGAAAGCAGGTCAGTTAGACAAAAAGCCAACTTATACATGATAAGCTACCCTCATTAGGAAAACAGCACAGACTTTAATAAATAAGGCATTCTAATGAACTTAAACAACTCTGTTCACTTGACAGTATTCCCAAACTCTCACCAGAATCTAGGAGTTCCTTCACTAAGGAAATGTCTCCGGTGGTCAGTGCTTTCTTAAATGTTTCGTTTTTCTCTTCAACGGGTAACAACCTCTTTAATTTCTAAAAGAGCAGGAAATTAAAATTCTTGTTATGTATATTTTCATTCCCATTGCAGCAGGAAATAACAATGTTCGGTTAACTACAAAGGGTTCTTTCGCTTTGGCCAGCAAATAAAACACACGAGGAATCAATGTCTACAACGATCTTTAAAGGGAATGAGCAACAAAAAGCCAAATGTAAGCAAAGTGCTACACGTGAGGCCCAAAGGAAAAACAGCAGTTGGCAAACAAAGGAACAAACACTTTGCCAGTTTGCTTAATAACCTGAAACGCACGTAATCCAAAATCCTGGGAGAAAGTTAGGGAACTGAGCATGAGGAAAAGGGGGGTTCATGTGTCTGGGCCTCTCTTTCGAAAGCCAGGGTAGGCCCAAATGAGGTGCCATTGAGACGTCGGCTTTTCCACTACCTGAGATGACCGGTCCAGATACCCAATATCCCAGCCGTCATCCTCACTATCGCTGCTTTCGCCTCCGCCAGCTACTGACAACACTCTCACCGTGCCCGCCGCCATGGCCCCAAGGTGCTCGTCTGCGCCTGTGCGCTACCAGAGCGGGAAAATGGCTTTGCGCAAGCGCTTGCAGCCTCTGACGCAGGCGCAAAGATTCGCACAGGTCACTTCCCCCTCCCACCAAAAGCGTGCTGTAGGGAAGGAACCGGCTCTTCACACCGGAACCGGTGGCCTCAAGCCTCACAAAGATCCGCAGCCTAGCTCTGCTCCTCCCCGGTACTTCCAATTCCTTTGAGAGATTTTGTTGCATTAAAAAAAAAAAAAAAGTTTGATTACGGCATCAAAGAATGCCACACTTGTGGAAGGAACCATGTGCAACTGAGCTTTTCTCGCCATCCTGTTCGTGTGCACCTGCCAAACCATCTCAGAACAGTGTGCCGGGTGGGCAGACTCCTGTCAGACTTAAGTGCCCTGTGAGACGGACCCCTATTTGCTAGAGTATGTCAGGAATGAGTGCCGTAGAAGAGTGAGAAGTCACCCCTACTTACATTCTTTGCCTTTCATGTGATCAGAGGTATCTGCTTAGAGTTAGAAACTCAACCCTCAAAACATTCTCAGGCTGTGACTCACAGATACTTCAGCAGAAAAAAAAGTCAATCATGAGAGGAGAATGTGGGGGAAGAATGGATCCAAAATCCTGGCAGAACACACTGATTCAGATATCCAGAGAGCAACAAGCTAAAGGTCAGACTCACTTTTCTGTATCACATTGAAAGAATATTGGTGACAAATCTATTATCTTTGCCACCACGGGGGGCTTGGGGGACTGATTGGTTAAAAAGAAGAGTATCTCAATGACTTAAAAGGAAAGTAGCCATATATCATTCTTTCCCAGTACTTTTTTATCCTGGAAGGTTCTTTAATGTAAAAAATCACTTCAGAAAGTCCCAAAGCTATTTCTAAGTAGGTTGGTTTGTGTTGTGGGGAGCACTAGTCTATCTAAATGTCATGGATCATTGAGTATAGCTAGACACAACTGGAGTTTGTGTGTTTGTTTCAAAAGATTGTCTTACCATATAGCTTAGGCTTGCTGTAAATTCTTGATTCCTTTACCTTGGGCTCCAGAATACCCACCCTAAGTCACACACATACCACTATGATCAGTTACAATCCAAAACTAGGCTTTAGAGGAGACAGCATTGAAGACAAACTATGGTACCTGAGGGGAGCCATATTTTAATTATGAGAGAGCATGTGTGGGATAGAGACAGAAAGAAAGAAAGAGAGGGAGAGAGAGAGAGGGGGGGGGTAAGGGTGAATGCGAATAAATATACAATAAACAAGACAGTTGAAGATTATAATTGCCCTCAAGGCAAATAAGTGTGTTTGACTTCTGGAACCAAATCAATTAGTTTCTTTACTGATAGAATCAGTAGCTGTAGTTGTGTGCCCTTGAGCGATTTATTTACCTTCCTTCTCTAATTGCACCTCTTACCTTTTCCAAAAATTGGAGATACTTTAGTATCCACAAAAAGACTTGGTATGAGGATTAAATGGAGGGCTTGGCATAGAGCCTTTGTCAATAGAAGAGGAAAGTAAAATTTAGTCATAATTATTATTTCAGGTATAATGGAACCTGTACAGAGGGACAAAAATAAGCTACACATAAAACATGGGTGAGAGACTGACTAGGAGTTAGACAGACTCCCTGGTAGGCAGACAGAGGGAGAGGGGCCATAGCTAGGTAATACATTCCAAGATATCCAGCTTCTTCCTCACCCTACTGACTTGAGACAAAAGCTTTTGTCTCCCACCAGCTTTTCTCCTGCTAATGGACTGGTCAAGGAGGAGTTCAAGACTGGATCGAGACATGTCACACCACAGATCAGGGCAAACCACTCCAGCTTTCTTCAAACTGACCAACACTAAATTAGGGGAAGAAAACTTTTCAAAAGTGATAAAGCCCCAGTTTAAGTTTTCACCCCACCCTCCCTGGGGGGGGTGTCTTCTTTCTATGTGTCTGCTGCATATGTATGTTTTGTCGTCTCCAATAAATGCCTTTCTTCAACTGTTGATCCTGACCGAAGTGCTAGAGATTTCTCTGCAGCTACCTGTTTGTGCTTCAGGTTTTTCCTGCCTTTTCATTCTTTCACTGGCAGAGAATACAAACTTGATCAAGACCCCTTGATTGTATCAGTTAGACAAAACAGGCCTGAAGCTGGAGTTTTCTGAAGTTTTGTTGTTGTTGTTTTGATATGATGAGTGTGCTTCTGTGGGCCATGATACTGGATGACAAGTTGAATTCTAAAATAGCTTTAAGGTACTGAAAAACGTGTGTGTGTTAAAAATGTTCAATCCCTTTTGCAGAGGTTTTTGGTTTAAGCAATTGACTAATTAAATACTGGTATCATTTACTAAAATGGGAGGAAATTGCAGGATAAATGTGAAGATGTGGTGGGTGCTCCCAAGTTAATTGAAAACCAGATGTTCAGGGGAAGCTTTAAAATGATGGTTAGATGTTTAAGCAAGGAGCTGAAGAGAGTCTATCTAATACATATACATACTAGGAAATTATCTATGTACAACTTGTTCTAAATACTTTGAGATTAATTCAACAAGAGTATTTGTAAATATAGGTGAGATTGTTCTAAAATGTATGTGAAAAGTTAAATGAACTACAGAACCCAAGAGCGTTCTGAACAGGGAAGAATAAAGTGAGGAGAATTACTGTACTTGATTTCAAGACATATTAATCCTTATCTTCAATGATTTTGTAGTATAGCTTCATGGAATAGAAAAATGGACCTAGAGATAGCACCTTGAAAGTACACTATGGCCAACTGGGGCTGGACAAAGCTTCAGGTTTAGGTCACTGGGAAAAGGATAATATTTTTAGTGAGATAACATCATTTATTTTAACCTTTGCCATATTTGAACCAAAACAAAGGCCTGATCATGGAATTTTATGAAGAGAGGAGTATATGATGGGTGTACTTTTGTGGGCTATGATATTAGATTTTACTATAAAACAGTTGAATATCTCTGCATTTTCAACTTTTCTGCTTTCCATTTTATAACGATTATACAATGTGTTATATTTTATGAGGACATTTCATATAAGGATATAATGTACTTTGACCTTATTCTGTATTTATAACTTTATTCATTCTGCTAGACAATCTTGTTTCTATTTTCATGTTATCCCATATACATGATTTTTTGTTTATAGAAAATCAAGAATTAGGAAAAACAAGGCTATGAGCTTTTTAATTTGTTAACCTGTGGTGTCTAGTAGGATTTTTTTTTTTAAATCCCATTTTGCTCTAACTCCATTTTTAACTCTCTACAGTATTAGGTACATTTCCATATGACTTTTCCTTTGATGTTATTTATCCTAACCTGTATTCCATTTGTTAGGATTTCTGGCCCTTAGTAGCTGCCTGATAAATGCATAATTCCAACATGGCGGCCACCAGAGCATGTCCACAGTGGAGACACTCCTCTTTCATCCATATGCACTACCAGCCATGGCCATGTAAACCTGCATGCCACCTGAGAGATTATAAGTCAAGATCTCCCGTGCTGTTCCCTCTCTTTTCTTCTGTCTCCTTCCTCCCTTTCTAAATTTACTCTAACATGGGTTAGTGGTATTGGATAACACCACCATTCTCTACCCTGCCATCCCTGCCTCCAATTTAACCCTTTCTGTTCCATTAAAACCTCTCAAGCCCAAACACAACTGCATTCCATTCACCTTCTTCTCCATTGAATTCCTCCCTCCCCCCCCACCTCCCCCCCATCCTTACTAACTCACTACCCTCTATGGCTATTCCAAATGGAGCAAACATATCAAGAGATTCACAGCTAACCTCCACAAATGAGAGACAACATGAAATGTTTGCTTTCTGGGTCTTTACCTCACTTTGAATGCTTGTTTATAGCTAAATTCATTGCCCTATGAACTTCATAATTTCATTTTTCTTAATAGCTAAGTAGTATTTTACTGTGTAAATATACCGCATTGTTATTATCCATTAATCAGTTGGTGTAAATGAAGGATGTTTTCATTTCTTGGCCATTATGAATAGAGCAGCAGTGAACTTGGATGTAGTAGGACATAGAATCATTTGGTTATATGACCAAGAGTGTTATAATAGGATCATGTGGTAAATCTATTTATAGCTTTTTGAGGAACTTCCACGAAGACTTCCATAGTGGCTGAATCAGCTTGCCCTCCTCCAGCAGCCAATAAGTGTTCTTTCTCTGTATTCATGCTAGCATCTGTAGTGATTTGGGATTTTGATGATAGCCATTCTGACTGAGGTAAGATAAAATCTCAAAGTAGTTTTAATTTGTATTTCTCTGATGGCTAAGGATAGCAAACATTTTTAAAAGATGTTTCTCAGCCATTCGTTTAACCTTTAGAGGTGGCTTGAGCTTGTTTTCATTTTTTTTTTTTTAATTCAGTGTTTTGAAACAAGCTATGGCTATGTAGTTCAGACTGACCTGGAAATTATTGTGTTTCTCAAGATGCTTGGTAACCCACCATCTTCCTTTGTTAACCTCCTTGATCCCATATATCATGGCACTCTGATTTTTTACTTTTAGATAAACCTCAAATTCTAGAATGTTACCTTTTCTGTATTATAGATGCTCCATGCATATTTGCTAAATGATGAAGTGTTGTAGTACATTTCCAGGGCTCATTTGGGCCAGAGGTTTTGACCTTGCCTGTGGCAGCTTTTTTCCCCCAAAGAAATGAATCAATGCTTATATTAATTTCATATTGTTTGGCCTATGTCTCAAGCACATTACTAGCTAGCTCTTTCATCATAATTCAGCCCATTTCTAATATTCTGTCTGCCACGTGTCCCAGCCCATGGTTCACCTGGATTCCTTACACAGCTCTTTTTTGGGGGTCTGATGGAAACTGACTAACTCCACCCTCTTTCTACCTGTCTCTCCTCTGATCCTCCACCCACTTCTATGGTGCTCCATATAGGCCAAAACAGCTCTTTTATTTACAGAGAACAGTCCCACCACAATGAAGTAAATTTTTGTCTTTAATATTTTATCATGAGATTTGTATCAGTAATTTCCCAGCTCTTGTTCTGAGAAAAAAAAATGAAGTCTTGGATACATTTTTTTTTATTGAGGTATATAGAAACAGTAAAACATTGTAGTAGAATCTCTAAATGCCCTTAGGTTAAAAAAAGACCTCAAGGCCTGGAGAGATGACTCAGTGGTTAAGAACATCAGCTGCTCTTTCAGAGATCCTGAGTTCAATTCCCAGGAAGCACATGGTGGCTTGCAACCATTTGTAGTGGGATCTGATGCCCTTTTCTGGCATAAAGTTGTACATGCATGCAGATAGAGCACTTATATAATAAAATAAACAAATTTTAAAAAAAAAAACAGACCCAAGACTTCTAAGAAATTAACTAAAAATTTATCATGGATATATGTAAGCATTATAGCAGCATTATAATTAATTAATTAAATTAATGAATTAAATTTAATTTATTTAATTCATAAGTTAAAATGAAAATCAATGTATAGAAAATGAAGACACAAGAAAATTATATATCTATCATTTATGAAATATGTACATATCACATTAATAAGAAACTGAACCAAATTGTCACATAATAATTATGATAGCAAAATTATTTTTCAGTAGTTGTGGAGGCTAAAATATCTAAAATGTAAGTTTTAGTAGAGCTGCAATTCCTCTGAAGGCTATAGGGAAACACATTCTTCTTTGACTCTTTTCAGCTTCTGGTGATTGTTATCTGTCCTTGACAGGCAGTGGCTTATAGATTTCATACTTAATGTGTGTCCCTTCATTGCTTACATTCTGGTTGCATCTCTAAATATCCCCGTTCCTATGAGCACATTAGTTATATGAGATTTAGAACTCATCACAAATCCAGCATTAGTCATCTTTACTTAATTTTCTACAATGACTCTATTCTCAGGTCAGGTCACTTTCCCAGGTTCCAGATGGCCATTATGGGACATTACTTAGAATACCAAACACTACACAGCACAATGCTTTAAGACTCATGTTGTATATATCCATATTTTGCTTTGCTGAATATTATGTGGTTTCATGAGGAGTAGTATGTCCCTTTAAATGCCATTACAGTTGCAAAATAGAGAATGGCATGAAAATAAAGAAGCTTGTTTATTACATATGGAGGATAAAGGAAAGAAGGAATCCAAACTTGTATGACAAGGAAAAAGAGTAAAATTTCAAGGAAGCAGGCAGGGGTGTTGTTTTTTTGTTTTGTTTTGGTTTTTATTTATTTATTTATTTATTTTTTTAGTTAATGGCCTAAGGAACATCAGTGTTTAGATAAGTTTGAAGCTCTTTTGAGGTCATAGCCATTAGCCTAATTTAGAATTCATCTTCGTAAAATGTAAGAATAGACAAAATGCAAAGTGATTATTACCAAAAGAAAAAGAAGATGAAACGAGGGAGCAAGGAAGATGACCTTACGGATCTACTATTCCTTTTGGGAACAACAGAGAAAAGGGAGTGGCAAAGCGGCTTATGAAATGGTTGTCAAATAATCAGAGAGATAAAGAAAGAATATTTCAAAATGTTCTATTAAACCATAACCCACAATAACAATAAACAGAGCAACAGTAACATTCATTTTCGGATGCTTTCTCTATGACAGTGTTTTAATGCCACTGAGTTAGCTTGCTCCCATACAGTCCTATTGCTACACAAGGAGTATAATGGTCAGGCAGTTAAAGTTACATACCTGACCAAAGGCTACCTACCTGAAAGAAAGTACGCAGTCCATATTTTTAAATGCTACCTATAGCATTACTTCTGCAGCATCCTCGTATGTCATGACACTTCTCTAAACACTTTATATCCACTAATTCAGAGAATTCACATTGTACTTTTGTCCTCTACCCCCAGGTGATACTAGTTCTCCATTTTCTAAATGAGGAAACTCAGGTATAGAAAGGTTTTATGTAAACGACTCAAGATCATTTGTGGGATAACCAGAATTTACTCCTGGCTTTCTGGCTCCAGAATAGGGAAAAAACTTACTTGGGAAATGTTTAACACCCTCCCAAAGAACTCTCTCTTTTGGGAAATACTTATTTCTACTATGTGTTTTACCTACATGTTAGAGGGATACCTTCCTTTCCAAAGACCTCATCTTCTGTAAAGAATCTTAGACAGAGAACCAACTATGATTCATCTACAGGTAAATCACAAGCTTTATTCCTGGCTAGATAAGAAATTGGTAAGTAGGCTTTTGTCTGAAAATATTTGGGAATTCCCCCAGGGGACTTCCTGGAATGAATCAGAAAACTATTTATTTGTTCACTGTATTGGAGATCACAGTGTTCTGCTTGGTTCAGTGATGATAGGAGACTGGTAAAAGAAAGAGGACATGAGCAACTGTGTGCCAGACATGCACACTGCTCCAGTTCAGGCTCTTTCTTCCTAGTTCCCAGGCTTTTAAAATTAACTTTCAAGGTTTGACTCAGCCATTTAGTGGTGAATAGCTAATGCAGCTCATTCTTACCATGGAACATGGTGCTGCTGTATTTTGTGGCAAATTTTCCATTAAAATGAATAATATGACAACTGTGTAATCCCTGCTCTGTTTTCTGGGAGTGCAGATGGTTCATTTTCCAGAAATTAAAAAAAAATAACAACTTGGATTTTACAGTCCTCTCTGAAATTATTTGTGTTCAAGCCATGTAATTAATTCAAACATTTTTAATCATTAGAATTCATTTTCATAATATAGTCAGGGGAAGAGAAAAGTAGTTACCTTTTAAATAGCACTGACACTAACAATGTTGTCATACTGTTCTATTTTCTGTGCATCATAAAAGTTTTAAAATCAGGTAAAAGTCTTGATCTCAGAATATTTGTAGTGTAGCAAAACAAACAAACTTATAATTAAATATCAGTAGATATGAGTCCTTTAAAGAAAAAATCATTACCAAAAAAAGATAAAAGGCAAGGGAGGCAAGTAGGCCTTTAAAATCATATTTCATGACAACTTCTTGGAAGTGGTAAACAGTTATGTATGCATCTCAAAAAAAAAAGAAAAACAAAAACTTTTTTTTTTAAAAGAACAAGACTGAATCAAAGGGATTTGGATGAACCTTAAACCCAGATTTACAAGGAGTCATGTTACAATATGTTTCTGATCTGGAGTTTTTGAGCCTGGACCAGAGCTTTGACCCACTTTCAGCCCTGCGTAGCCTCAAATAATCACACAGAGGCTTATATTATTTTGACTTAGGGCCCAGGTATATGCTAACTCCTTCATCTGAACTAACCCATCTTGTTCAGCTGTGTGGCTCGGTACCTTCTCTCATAGCAGCATTTCAGCTTCTTTCCTCTGTGTCTGTTGCCATCTCCTTGTTGTGTCTGTGGCGGCTCTCTCTGGCATCTGTCTTTGTTCTTCCTGTATTCAGTGTTTTCTTAGCCTGGTAACCCCACCCATACTTCCTGTCTGCCTTTTGGCCAATCAGCTTTTATTAAACCCATAGGTAGAATAATTATTTAAAACATAACATATAATCCCATTACAGAGGCAGCCCATTCTTATTTTTACTAGGTATCAAGTAGGATAAATATTTTTTTAGGATAATACTGTTTTCTTTTTTGTATGCCTATGTATGTATGTGTCTTTGTCTTTGTGTGTGTGTGTGTGTGTGTGTGTGTGTGTGTGTGTGTGTGTGTGTGTGCATGTATGCAGGAGGGAAGGGAGGGGTTAGATGATAAACTTAGCTGTTCTTCATACTGTCCACCTTTTATTTTTGAACCAGGGGCTGACCGATTAGGCTAAGCTGGCAGACCAGTGAGTACCAAGGGTCTTCCTGTTCCTGCTTCTCCAGTACTGGTATTACAAATATGTGCCGCAACATCCAGATCTTGGGTTCTAATGATGAATTCAGATTCTTACACTTGTAAGGTGACGCTTTTTCCCATTTCAATCATATCTACCACTACTTTTTTCCAGTCTTTAAAACTGGTACATGAAAACATAGGAGTTGTATACTTTAATGAGATAATCATGTAATAATAATATAACATCTATCTATACATTATAGAATGTTTAAATGTAGTTAAATATATCTGCCTAAATATGTCAACTTCAGTCACTTTGAACATTTATTATTTCTTTGTGGTAAAGACTTTCAAAATTCTTTCCTTTAGCTCTTTGAAATCTGTAATACATTGCCATTATCTGTAGGTCTACTATGCAGAAGCAAACTTCACACTTGTATTTAACTATAGCTTAGTGCCCTTTGATCAGCCATTACTATTTATCTTCCCTCTCTTCTCTCAGCATCTGGTGGACCTCTCAGCGTCAAGTTTTGTGAGATTCACATGAGTCAAAATATGCAATGATTTTGGTTTTCAACTTCTTTCACTTGATTTAGTCATCTTCAGTTACAGCCATGTTGTTCCAAGTGATAGGATTTTATTCTTATGTCTTAACATTGTGTGTGTGTGTGTGTGTGTGTGTGTGAGAGAGAGAGAGAGAGAGAGAGAGAGAGAGAGAGAGAGAGAGAGGTAGAGAGAGAGAGATAGGTAGAGAGAGAGATAGGTAGAGAGAGAGGTAGGTAGAGAGAGAGAGATTTTTCTTAATGTGCTCATCAGCTGATGGACACATAGGCAGTTACATTTCTTGGCTGTAATGAATTATTACCTTCTGATCTCCTTTCTCTAGTTATGTGACTACTAGATTTTGTGGGTACTCTTTAAACTTTGAAACCATTGCATATTACTCTCTATAGTTTCTAAGTAATGAGTTCCTTTTAATAGTATGCAAGGGTTCCCTTTTCCATTATTTTAGAATAACTTTTAAGAAGATTAGAACCACTGTTACATTGTTAGTATTTTCCCTATATAAAAGTTTAAAACTTTAAAACCAAGCACTGAAAGGTTTCTGTTAAATTTCTTGACAATGGTCTCCAATATACCATATTTTATGAAAGGTATTTCCATTGATTGCTTACAATTTTGGAAATAAATCCTATTTATTATGGAAGGAAGATGGCTGACAATACCCACACATCTGCTGATAGTATTTCTGAAGAGACTGGTAATTTATTGAGGACAGCTGTCCTATCAGGCGAATGATAAGGGGAAAACACTAGTGTGGTAGTTTCAATGTAATTGGCTCCATAATCTCATTGGAAGTGAGACTGTTAGGACATGTGACTTTGTTGGTGTGGATATGGCCTTATTGGAAGAAGTATGTCACTGTGGGGGTGAGCTTTGAGATTGACTATGCTCAGGACACTGCCCAATGTCTCAGTCGACTTCCTGTTGCCTGCAAGCCAAGATGTAGCCAGCATCACATCTTCCTGCATGTCCCCATTCTTCCCTGCACCCATGATGATAATGGACTGAGCTTCTGAATCTTTAAACAAACCACTTCAATTAAATGCTTTCTGTATAAAGGTTACTGTGGTCATGGTGTCTCTTCACTGCAATAAAAACCCCAACTAAGACAACTAGTTTCAGTAACAAGGAAAGAAAAAAGAATAGGAATAAAAAGAACACTAAACATTAATCAGCAGAACAAGTGAATATGTTATGGGATATTCAGTCTTGACCGAGTTTTTTGTATTTCTCAAGATAAGTAAGAGCAATCATGGAAGATTGGAACCTCAGCTTAAGTCAAAAGAAAGCCCTGGGAAATTTCTACACTATTCTCAGTACTCCAGATAGTCAGATAATTTACATAGGGAAAAGGGGAAGGGGGAGAGGGGAGTGAAGGAGGGAGAGATAAAGACAAAGAAAGAGAGGAGAGAGAAGAGAGAAAGGAAGAAAATGATGATGAATTAGAACACAGGGAGGAGCAAAGTCTAAATCAAAGACTCAAACAGCACAACCACACAAGATTCATTAATGAACATATTTGCTGTCCAACAGCAAATCTTGGGGTCCATAGTCTGTACAGATGCGAGGAAAATTCTTATTCTCTTTCTCTTCATTTTAACAAAAAGCCAGTGAAAACCCATTAAAAAAAAAAGCAAAGCAAACAACAACAACAACTTTACTGACTTAAAAGCCAAGTAATCTAGATGCAAAGGTTTCCTGTCTACACAACTGACAATAGAAATTCCAAGAAGTGTCTGTTTTCTGAGTCCTGGCATCTACCTAGAAGGTAAACTGCTGTAGTTCATATGGCAGAAATACAGTCTGAACTATAGACTGGAATGAGATTCACTAACTGCATGTTAAGTGGACTAAAAGTGATGAGTGTTTAAAGGTAGTAGATGTCAGTGAAAAGCTTTCTAACTACCCTTTCCAAGATTAGAAACCTGCAGGTACAATAGCCACCGTCTGAACACATCTGCCCCTTGCATGGCAAACAGAGCTAAACGTAGGAAGCTTAGTATCACAAAGATTCCGTTCTCATCAAGATACAAATCCAAATATTCAGACAAGGAAAAGTAGGAGAGCAAAGGGGTGGAATGAGCAGCCATGTACAGACAAGTGATAGCAGGGAGATGCTGCGCCTGTGCTCACACATGGTTACACAGAGGCATATGCATGTTATTGTCTGTGCACACTGGAACAACCACATAGAAATAATCTGCCTTCACACGTGGAGATGATGATGTAGAGACAGTCTGTACCTGTGCTGAGGTAAATGTCCACATAAGTCTGGATCTGCTCTTCTACCTGTGACTGCATGTAGAGACTTTATATCTGTAAGTTTGTTAACTGCTTTGCCCAGATCAGTATGTGTCACCTTCCCCTACTTCATTTAGGTATGCAATGCCAGTGGGCACACGTTGGCTGGAACTGAGGAATCCCCTTGATCTGCCTCCCAAGTTGCTTTAGGTTATGTGATTGAATTTCCTTTATTTCCTCCTTCTTTTCATTCTGTCCTTACTGGAGATGTGTTATTCCTCCATTATTCTTAATTCTTCTCTCTTTCCATTACTTTTCTCTCTTCTATCTATTTCTCTAATACTAATTATTAGTATTACTATGCTTATGCTTACCCGTAGTGACTCATATATTACTATTGACCATGCTAAATTGTTCCTTTATTCTCCCTCTGAAAAGTTACTTGATTTGAAAGGATGGTTTAAATTGACTGCATGTCCAAGCTGCAAACCACAACCACTGAACAGCCCGGGATCTGGCACCTTAAATTGGTTATTACACCGATTTTTCAATAAGCCTGCCCATAAGTGGTGGTTGCCTTTGTAGTTAGTATTTGACTCTCTTGTGAGGTCTTAGAGATTGTGCTTGGTGTGCTGAGCATATGGACTGAGGGATTAGTTAGTCCAGTAAGGATGAGTGACACATCAACCATACCACAGCCTAGTCCCATTTATCACTGCAAATACCTCAAAAAAACAGAACCAGTGGCCTAATTCCATATTCACAACTCCATCACAGAAATATCATGAAACATGAAAAATAAAGGCAACATAGCTTCTCCAAAAGTTACTAATTTTACAGTAATGAATTTTAATTAGAGAATTAGATTGAGTTAAAGAAAAAGGATCCAAGAGAATGAATAAAAACAATGTTCAGCATAGAAATAGTAAGAAGGCTCTGTGGTTGAGAGCACTGACTGTTCCTTCCAAGGGACCTGGGTTCTATTCCTGGCACCCACATGGTGGCTCATGATTATCTGTAACTCTAGTTCCAGAGATCCAACATCTTTTTCTGGCTTTGTAGGCACCAGGCATGTAGGTGGAGCACAAACATACATTCAGGCAAAACAAGATTTTTCAGTGAAATAAGAGAAGATTACTCATAATTAAATTCAAAGAGAATTCAAACAAAAATTTGATGCATGAATCCCAATTGGCCTTTAATTAAAAACTTGGAGCCAAATATTGGGAAAAAGCTGAAAGATCAGAGAGACAAAGGAATAAACCATAGCCATTTCTTTTCACTCCTGATTCTTCAAGCCAAAAGGGGTAGATTCTGTCTTCAAGAATTTTCAGACTGAACAGGGGAATTGAAAGGAAGCACAGGGCAAAGGCGACCTCAAGGGAAGGCTAAAATGTAAGGGCTGAACTTTCTCCTCCCTCCTCACATTCTTTTCTCTGTCCAGCCACATCACTTCCTGTCTGTGATTAAAGGTGTGTGCCACCACGGTCTGGCTCTGTATCTATTTTAGACTAAATCAATCTTGTGTAGCCCAGTGTCGCCTTGAACTCAAAGAGATCCACATGGATCTAAGCCTCTGCCTCCCTACTGCTAGGGTTAAAGATGTGTGTCACCACTGCCTGACCTCTATGGCTAACTCTGTGGCTTGTTCTGTCCTCTGATCATCAGGCATATTTATTTGATACACAATATATCACCATATAAATTCAATAAAAAGATAGAAATGTTTGGAGAAATTAAATTTGTAGAAGTGAAAACAGGTCATTCAAACGCAGTGAAAAAGATTACCAGTAGAATGGGATGGGTTTAAAGGCAAGGTAGATGAGATGGAACATAGAAATAATAAAGACGAAAATAGAAAGTGCAAATAGAAACCCTGAAAAGAGCAAATCTGTGAATAATAGCCAAAGGAAGGTGAAAAGTTCAAGATCAATGCATAGAAAACAGACTCAATAAAGTCATAGATAATTTCCTAAATCTTGGGAAGGAAATGGCCATGCATACTGAGGGGATAGATATACCACCAAATAGATAAGACAAAAAAATAAATTCCCTCTTATATATTAAGAACACTAAGTTCAAAGAACAAAGGAAAATTAAAAATTACTATAAAGAAGCAAATTACATACAAAGGCAAACTCATCAGAATAACAATAGATTTTTTTTAATAAACTCTAATTCAGGAAGTCATGGAATGATCCATTTTAAACTCTGTAAGACAGAAATCTATAGCTTGGATTATTATATACTATATACAGCAAAATGGTCCATAACTAGAGAAAAACATTTCCATAGTAAACATAAACTAAAGGAATTAATCCATGACCACTAAGCATACTAAGATACTTAAAATAGTCTTACATATTAAAAGGAAAGATAAACAGTTAAACATACCTATGAGGCCACAGGAAAGAATATACCACACAAAACCAGAAATGAATTGGAGAATGGTAAAACATCAGCTATTACAGAATCAAAATAATAATTCCTAATACTAATGATTTGAATTATTTAATCAAAAGACATATAGGTCATTAGATTATTTTAAAAGATTCATGTATTTGTATCCTACAAGAAATGAATGTAAGACTAATACAGACTTAGGGTGAAGGAATAGTAAAAGTCATTTCCAGCAAACAGAACTAAAAAGCAAGGCAGTGTAGTGCTTTCTTAGATACAGATATCTGAAAACATAAACCAATCTAAATGTAGAAGAGATTTTAAAAAGGTCATTTCATATTGATTCCAGAGACAATACATCAAGAATATATTGAGATGCTTTGGAGAGAGGAAAGGGAAGAGAGAAATGTAATTCAAGTATCATCTTAAATTGTCAACTATATACAAGTGAATGTATTTTTAATATAGATAATTTTAACTCAATTGTTAAATAAACACTATGGAATATAGAGACATGAGTTGGCCTGAAAGGGTAGTGAGACAAAGCATGATTAAAAGTAATCTTAAGTAACAGATAATAGCGTTACAGTTTGTATATGAAGTGCTTTTCCAAAACATACCTCAGATATGCTTGCACATCTGTATTTCTTTAAGCATTATTCACAACAGTCAAGTTATGGAATCAGCCTAGGTGTCAGTCAACAGATCATTGGATAAGTGGAATGTAGATTATACAATGTAATTTTATGCATACCTAAATAAAATAAAGTTGTGTCATATGCTGGCAAATGATATAACTGGAGATCATCTTATTTAAGTAAATAAGCCCAACTCCAAAGGAGAAATATCATATTTTTTCTCATATGCATGGATGATAAGTGGTATAAATATAGTCAGAGTACCTGATGAATTTGAAAGACATTGTCTTTATTAAACAAATATACATATTAATTAAAGAAAATGTACAAATTGTTCTGGATTAATTAATATACTATAACACCTGTACTAAAAATACTTGTCTTTTCTGAAATATGTGCAATTTGAGTAATAAAATGAATTAAAGCAATAATAACAATAGAAATGAAGGAGAAAATGATGAGTAGAGACATGAGTTTTATAGGTCTATTTTATAAAAGAATTGTCCAACTAATTCTAAAGTGCATGCAGGAAATAAATTTATATGTCATTGTTATTGTCTAAAGGAATTAAAAGCTCTGATGAGTTTTGTAAATAAAATTGAAATAATCATTTTTAGTACATTATTGTATTTATACTATAGTGTCACCCTTGATGCTGTAAATGGATAGAAGATTGCAGTTTGCTCCAACAAAAGGATCTAGACAGTTATTTCCACCAAAGAATTCGCACAACACAACTTTATTTTCCTGAAAAGGAACTTTGTTGCATTAGAAAAAAAAAACCTTATTCTTGTTTATACGCACATAGTAATTTGACCTGAAGACATTTGACTCAAAAGCATATTTGGAATGGTCATAGTAAAATAGACCAGTAGTATATGTTTTATTTTTATCTCAAGAAAAAAAATTTATAAGGGTGTCTGCCATAATTTGTTATTTAGGGTAGAATAAATCTTCAAGGGGGAACTATTTGAGTACTATTTATTGTGTTCTAGAAGAAAAGCATCTATCTCCTTGCTGTGGCCTAGCTTCATGGTTAATGTTTTCCTTATGTTCTAAGACCAAAGAGACCTGACGTATGTGAGCCATTCAGCTGTAGTAAGAATAGGCTTTTTGAGTTTTTCAAGATCTGTGCTATGATGAGCAAGGTAAACCGAAAGCAGCATAATGAACAGAAACTATTTAAGGTAGAAATGGAGTTACTATTAAGCACATTGCAATATGTGGGAGCTTTTATATTTGAGAATCACCTGGAGAATTACGTGTCATCATCTCCTTGCCAGTAAAAAGCCTAAGTTTATGGATTTCAAAGACCTTACATAAAATTACTCTGATTGAGCATAGACTTAAAGTGGAGTCTTTTATCCCATAGCTGTGTAATAGATATCTGACCATACTATCTTTTGAAAAAGACCAAAGAAGAATATCATGCCAATTTAAATGCTGCATGTCAGAGTGTAATCTTCTTATCAAATGATCCATTTGCTGGAAAGCAAAAGTCAATTTTTATTATTTTGGTTGAAGATGTCTGTAAGAAACTTGAAAGCCTACTAAACTTATTTATATCTTAATTTGCAGGGATGGGACCTCAAGAATGAGACTACAGGATCATTCCATGTCATTGTGATACATATAATAGAGGAAGGTCATTCCTGGGCTAGGCGAGTATGGTGGTATGGAAAGTGGGAACAATGAAGGATGGAGAAAATAATGTTGTAGGAAACCCTAAGAACATCAAAAAATGAGTAGGAATTATCAGGAGGTTGAGGAAAAGGATAGTAATGGCATGATTAAAAATAATCATAGATAATAGGTAGTAATATTAAGTTTGGATATGAAGTGTTTCCTCAGTAAAAGAAACAACTGTTAAAGACTTAGTTCCCACCAGCTGGTGGTACTATGAGATGTGGTTAGATCATAAAGGAGCTAATTCATTAAAAGATAAATCATTCACTACGCATTAAATGGGCTATTAGGCCACAGGGCATAACTGGAGGTGCAGTTTGGGGTTTCTGGATAGTACTTTTGAAAGGCATATCTTTTCCCTGGTTTATTCTCTTTTCATCCCTTTCCCTATGTCCTTCTCTCTTTCTCCTATTATAGGAAGTGAGTACCTTTATTTCTACTACATGCTACCAAGCCATGATGTTCAGCCTCTCCCCAGGCCTGAAACACTAGACTGAAAATAAGCCAGAATAAATCTTTCTTCATTTAAGTTGACAGGTACTTTTTCACAGTAACAAAAAAATGAACATTACACTCAATAGACAAGCAGTGGCAGCTTCTTCTAATATGGTGAGCATGAGGAGCATGGGCCTGACTGTACAGTCAGTGGCACTACACAAAGGATCTCCCGACCCCTTCTAATTTCGGTGTGTTGGTCATTCCTTCCTCCTATGATACTTTTGTGACCTCATTTCTTAACATGCTTTTCCTTATCCTGTCCTTGTTTTCCCTAAACTACATTCTTGTCCATCTGAAGTCCTTTGCTGTAGCTGATCCTCTGTTCACACATTCTCCCCAAATACTGCATCTCTTTTTCCGATTTTTGCTCTTTTCAATAAGAATGGTCACAGCTCCTATATTTAATATTCCAATGCTCTGTTATGTCCTTACCCTTGTCTTTATTTTTTATAATATTGTATTTACCTTCTAACATAATACAGTATAGTATTTATTTAGTATGTTTATTCCCTACTACAGTATAAAGCTCCAGGCAAGAGGGATGAAGTTGATGTCAACCAGAAATCAGTGCTGAATCTCTGTACTTTCAGCTGGCCAAATAGTCACAACACCAGTAAACAGTATGTCAACTTTCCATCACTGTGAGGAACTACTCAAAGAAGTCAAAAGAAAGTAACATTTATTCTGATTTGGTTTTCTGTGGTTTCACTTGGTCCTATTGTTTTAGGCTTTTGGTGAGGCAGAGCATTGTGGCAGGAAGAAGTGAGGCAATTTACTTCACTTCATGGCAGCCAGGAAGTGGAGAGGCAGAAGGAGGGAAGGAAATGGGGGGGGAGGGATGAAGAGGGAGGGGAGGAAGAAGAAAAAAAGAGAGAAAGAGAGAGAGAGAGAGAGAGAGAGAGTCAGAGACAGAGAATACTGAGTGTATTGAATGTCTGGTTAGGAATTAGTTTTTATTTCCCTGTGATTCACAAAGGATTTCATTTTTCTAAGCACACATCAGTACTCTACAACTAAGTGACTAAAGCCTGAATCTTATCACTTCAAATAACTTCTGTGTAATTGACCAACACAAAGAATTCCAATGAAGGTCCTTGTTGATTATGGATTGAACATTTTTACTCCAAGATCTGGGTGGTAGGCAGAATGAATAGGATAATTGTCAAACTTTTAAGCAAACATATTATCTACTTGGGAGTAAATAATATGATTTACGTAATGGGAACTCATTCCAGCCAATCAATAAATGATAAATAGTTTCATTAAAAAGGAACAAATCAATATAAATTATTAACATTTTTATTGGACAAAGTTTCCATTCTTCTAACACATGCATACATAGTCTTTAAAAATTGAACTATAGGGCTGGAGAAAAATCTCTGTTTTATTTAGAAATTGATTTAGAAACTAGTAGCAGACTTGGGATAATTACTTACGTAAAAGAAACTTTTGATATCTGGTTCCTTCAGTAAAAAGGTGCATATGTGAATTTATTATTTTTGGGTTTTTTAATTAAAAATATTTTGTGTGTGTTTGCACTGAATGCATGCTGGTGCCCATGGAGGCTATAAGAATATCAGATCGCACTATGAAAAATTTTATAACAGTAAGTTTTTTCTGTTTAAACTGCACTTATTTCCTGTCTGATGGTGTTTGTTTTTAATTTTTCTTTTTCTTTTTAACCAGCAGAGGGCAGATAAGGAAGAGAAAAGAAACTAAAGGAATCTAACTGTCCTGGCTTCAAAGTGGTTAAGACTTCCTTCTAAATCTTGTACAAAGTGAGTGAGTGGGTTTTTTCTTTTAAAAATATTCTAATAACAAAATGTAGTTTCTTATGCAAGTATAACTAAAATCATCTGATAAAATAAATACTTTCAATTTTTAATTGTTTACAAATCAGTGATTATATTTTTAAAATCTAAATAGTCTTTATATTCTGAAATGATGTGGTAAAATGCCCCCCTTTTACTTTGGACAAAGTAAAAGAATTAGAATTCTTTCTTTTATGAATTCAATTCTGGTAAGTTTATGCGACTATTTTTTGCTTCTTTTTTTTTTTAAATTCTATAGTTTAATTTCTGTTATTCTTCTCTGCTTTATATCAACATTTTTATTGTGGATTGTTGTTTATATATATATTTTAGCCATATATCCCCTTGTTCAGGCTCCCTTACCCCTCCTGCCCCTCCCACTCACTCTCTCTTCTCCTCATCTCTTTATCTACTCCCCAGCAAGGGCAGGAGGTCCCAAGGTCCCAAGGTGGCTTAGTTCAACATCCACTCCAGGCAGATCTGCTTTTTCAGACTATTTTCTACTTCTTAATTATAACCACTAGCTATTTTTGTAGTTTAAAGAGTATTATGTATCTTAAAATAATTGAAGGTAACTCAAATGACACACAATAGAATTTTTTTTCTTTTTGGCAATAAGTACTCCACAGGAAGGTTTAAGTACTGTTGTAGGAATATATTAAGATATTTTCTCTTGCAACTCTGAGTTTGTTTAATCAACAATAAAAGATCACTTCCTGAACATTAGATGGTGTGATAAGCTACATCATTCAAAAGATCAGTTAGGCTTGCAAGTAAACATTTTTAACCAAAAGGGAGGGTGCTGATGATTAGGATCAGAGAAAATAGAATATTCTCTCTATATCTGGAAAGATCAATTCTATCTACTAAAAAAATCTTTTTTTTGTTACTGAAAGTTTCATCCTTAAGAATCTTGTTTTTAAATGACAAACAAGGTAACTTACAGAATCATTGATAGCATAGGAAATGCTTTGTATTAGTCACTATGACAAAGTCAGGTATTTTAGGTGAGTCCAATTATTTAACTAAGGTCAAATAAAACAGCTGAACACCCATTATTTAACAATAAGAAAAGCTAGCAAAGATTCTTAGAGGTACTAATTTTGTCCTTCCTGTGTGTGATGATAAAAGAATACATTTACCTGGAGTGAGTCAAATACTTCACTCCATCGAGCAACAGGAGAGTTAGGCCATTACTTACTTAGCTGTCTTAGAATAAATGCTTCCTGGTGCAATAAGCTGGTGTTGGATTTCTGATATGTAATAAAAGTGTGCTAGGATAGGATAGGGTTTTTTTTTTTTAAATGAGGAAACTAAGCTGAATGAGAAAGAAAAGTTTTACCTTTTAAAAAGAAACCTCTTGCTCTTAAAAGAGAATTTTAACATATTGATGGGAAATAAATTCCCTGTGCTATCTACTGAAGACAAGTGTGTAGCCTGGGACACAGGTGTGAACTTGAGGAGAGAATCTTGAGGACCTCCTCAGCAGGAAATCCTGATGAGGCTAAGGGATAAAGCCTCAGGCCATGGGGCAGAGCTTCTCCAACTGTCTCTTCCTATTGTTCCTTGCCAGTGTGCCTGTTGAGTCCAGCTTTGCCTTTCTAAAATACAGCATGATTTTATTTCCTTGCTCCAAACCCCAGGAAGACAGTGCCAAACTTCTGATGTTTTCATTTTGAGGTTTTTGAATTTATGATGACACAAATGTGTGCTATTTAGTAGAAACTAATTCTCTTAAATATGCAATAAGACTCTTCATGCAGGACACCTAACTGATGCTGTGTGCTAAGCTATGGTGCCCAGGAACTTAAGTGTATTACATGCACACTTTTGACTCATGCTAATTTCCTCTTAAAGTAGGCTTACCTGGATGTGGCCTCATCAGAAACCAGGAGCTTCTTTGTGACTTCCTTAGCGGGGTTAGTAGGTACTGGCTACTTATGTGGCCATTTGTGATTCAGAGGAACACAGTCCTAATCTGATTTCCTATAACCACTTCCTCCTTCACCTTCTACAGCTTTGTTCCTAAAGTTTGCCCCTCTCTGCTCATAACCTTCTAAATTGTCTTTGCCTTTCAGAAACAAGTCTCTCAAGATTTGTTTTCAGTGGTGCCTTTTGTTAAAGACATCCCAATTCTTAACTGGAAATATCTTAGGTATCATTGATCCTCATGACTATTTGTATTTTGAGAATGGCCTTCTTCTTCCTCTATATTTCAGTAAGGTTATTTATATATGTGTTTCTCTTTCTATGTTGATTATCAGCTCCTAGAGAATAAAGACTATTTTGTTCCCAGAAATCAACATGATGCCCTGCAGGAAGCAACATTGGGCAAGGCCAGAACGATTAGCATTTTCCAAGCCTTCAAAAGAAAGAATTCCAGGGTCACAAAATTATGTATTTTAAATATCACAGTTAACAAGTGGATACTATGAAAACACATAAATATTCATAATAGTCCCCAAAGTAATTGTGATATTCATGAAACAATTATAGATATCCTAAAAATAACTAACAGTGTCTCTATGTAATCTGAGGTAATGCTTGGACCAAATGGTCATTCAGACTCTGTGAGAGGCCATCATGCCTGATGAACACTTGATATCTATTATGTGATGAAAGGTAAATTCAAATGTATTCTTAAAAAAAAAAAGTGCTGCATACAAATGCTATGCTTTAACTCCCATTTTTCAATGTATTATTTATAAATAAGATTGAAAGTTAACATTAAAGTCTAGCTTAATGCTTGAATGTAAATTTTAAATTAATTTTATTTAACAGGACACGGTGCTAGATATTGAGGAGAAAAACAAGCTCATTTTTACCACTTTACCTAACCATAGATTTCTCTGTAATAGGAGATACATAACCAGATGAATTATTCTCTCTGTGACTCACTTTCTAAGTTAATAAATGACTTAATGCTTCATGAGAGTGTAAATTACTTAATTTTTGGAAATAACTTAGGAGTGAAAATAACAAACTTTAAAATATTGGAGATCTAGAGAGATGTTTCAGCAGTTAAAAGTACAGCCTGATCTTTCAGAAGACCTGAGCTTGGTTCGCAGTACCCCTGTCTGGATGCTGATAACCATTTGTTAATTGCTTGTTAATGCAATGTCTTCTGTCCCTCCCAAGCAAAAGCCCCACACAGACATAAACACATACATAAATAATTCAAAATTAAAATAAAATCTTTAAAAATACTTGGCAACCATTTTCATAAGATAAAACGTGATGTCAATAGTCAATCCTTTGTTATTTATTGGTTACTAAAGCTTAAATTATCCTTGGAAATATGCTGAAGATCATAAGTACATAGATTATGTGTCTGTGCCCATCAGTATAGTATTGCAAAATCAGGCATGCCTGAAAATTAGGAATACACAATTATCATTGTTTTATTTTATTTTAGAAATTTTGTAGGTTTGTTAAATATAATCTCTTTCCCTTAGACTAATTACTACTATGACATACTTCAAGTGCTACCCATATGTATTAGTGTATTTCCCATTACTGAGATACTTAGAAGAATTATTATTATTGGCTCACTGTTGTAATTCAAAGCTAAGGAACTGTTTCTGAAGTACACAGTTGGTGCAGTGTATCACATGACAAAAAGCATAGAACCTATGTTTGCCTTTATCCTTTAAGAATATTTTCTCTTTCTCTCCTTATAAAATTACTAATATTAAATTATGATGTTCTTTCTTGGTGATCCTATCTAATTGCAGTCACCTCCCTAAGGCCCCTCCTATTGCCATATTCAGATTATATGAATTCATATCATATTACCCTCTTAATACCTTTGCAATGAAGATTGTATTTTAATATAACAATACTCAAGGGATTAACTCGAATCATGTCTAAACCAATATAACTAGCAGAGTTTACAAAATTATCTTATAATGAAAAGGAGAAGAAAAAAAATGAAGACTTGACTATTTGTAATGCAGCAGTAAAAAAAATATGGTTATTTAAATCTTGAGTATCAATTTTCTCTTCTTTTCCCATAATTTTAAAGACTGACTTTTTTTTAAGGAGGGGGGGTGAGTTATTGGGCAAGGGTGGAGTGGAACTTGGAGCCAGCAAGGTAGTTGAAGTTTGAGTTAGTTAAATTACTGTGAGTGCAAAGGTTTCTGTGAATACATTTTCCTAGTTTCACTGCTAAGACATCGATAATTAGGCATGTAAAAACCTGAAGGACTAAGTTATTTTTGACAAAGTTTATTAGGTTATTTAATATCTACATTTATTAAGATTTATTATGTGTTAAAACATTTAAAATCCATATGAACATTAAAAGTTTTTCTTTGCCTAGAATGAGTTAACTATGAATCAGTTGAATAATTCAAACCTATACCTTCATCATATTCTCAATTTTTAAACCAAATATTTAAAAGATTTTTGAGACGGGATTTCACTTTTAGCCTTGATTGGCCTGAGACTTTCTATGGAGACTAGGCTGGTGTCAAACTCTCAAAGATCTGTCTATCTCTGTCTCTGCCTCCTGAATACTGAGATTAAAGATACATACCCCATCTTCTGACTAAATATCTTTAAATTTATCAAAACTAAAAGGAATTTTTACAGTATAAAATATATTTTGTTATTTTGTTTTGTTTTTCAAGACAAGGCTTCTCTGTGTAGCCCCAGCTCTCTGGAACTCACTCTGTAGACCTGGCAGTCCTCAAACTCAGAGATCCACTCACCTCTGCTTCCTGTGTGCTGGGATTAAAGATGTGCACCCCCCACCACTTTAAAAAAAATTAGAGTAAAACACATAATTTAAAAATTTAACTACTGGTATAATTTAAACTCAGGACAACAACACATTAATATGCAAATATATCAGTATAGAATGTAATGGAGGTAAAAATGACTTTTAAAGTCTAAGGACAAATAACAAAAGGACATTTTATATACACAGACGTGTGTCTGGATGATTGCTCCCAAACCAACGAGTACTTTCCATTTGACTGGATGTTCTGTATGGTCACCAAGTGTTGGTTTCTATAAAAATCTTGTTAATTATTTATGAAACAGGCAATATAACCCCAACCATGTCAAAAATTTCTGTGTGAATTTAAAAGTCACTTATTTTAAAAAGACCACAAGTTTCAACGTTTCTTTGCAATTTAACAAAATAAAACATTTCATATGTATTCATTTATATCTCTACAAAACTGTTATACATGAAATTTATATGTAAGTCCAACACAGTTTTTATTACCCTTCACTCTCGTTATTTAAGCTTGACTCTTTCTGCAAGTCTGATAAAAACTGAATGAGTGCTGCCCCATCAGCTCAGCTTCTCTGGAGTGTGGGAAGGGTATATCTTTTCATCCACAACTTTTGCTCTGTAATGTGGACCTCATGGGAACCAACCACATAGTTCTTTCTGCTAAATGCCAAAATATGTATAAATTGAAGAAGACAGTTGCATTTTTTATTGCAAATTATTTTGTAGGGGATACATAGTCACAACTCCTTTCTTCAGTTTAAAGTCTTTTGGTAAAATTTTTTTTTTGATAATTTCAGTTCACCAAATGCATGTCCTTTAGTTTGCAGCCATATTGTGCAAAAATTGGTCATGATTAGACCTAATGCAACATGATCTATGTTAGACATGAGATTATAAATGGGTATATTAAACTTGTCTTACTTTCTTCAGTATTAAGTATTATAATGACAATTATCTCTTAAAAGAATGACAGTACTGAAACCACAGAAATGCCATAGCATATTGGAGAATTAACACAAGTCAATTTCCTGCTTTTAGTTTACCCCGACTTTGTTTCAAATTGGAATACAGTTGCATGTTTGTTGCTTTGGTGACATAAAATAATAGCTGTTCCAACAAGAAAAGGGTTTATTTTCTAAGTATGCTCCCTAAATCATATTTAAACAGTGGTGGTAAAAAATTCTTACAATACAATACAGACTATTTTCAAAAGTACATTTTTGTGAAAGGAATATATGTCTTTATTTGTAGCAATTCTGTGTAAGCAATTAAAGGTAATAGAAGGGGCTAGAGAGATGGCTCAGTGCTTAGGAGCACTGGCTGCTTATCTAGAGGACTCGGGCTCGATTCCCAGCACCCATATGACAGCTCACAAATGTCTGTAACTTCAAGATCTGGCACACTCACAGACATGCAGGCAAAATGCCAATGCACATAAAATAATAAGAATTTTTTAAAACGTTGATAGAAATGGCAGACGGGAATGAAGAGTAGTAATGGAGAAATGGAAAGAAAATTATAAAATGAGAACGTAATTATTTAAGTAAAGAATTTTCCTGAATATGAAACAAACTTGAAACTTGCAACTCTTTTAATTCAATATTTCTAGAATCCAGATCTAGCATACACAGTTTCTCACTACTTTGCAGCCAAACTCATTCTTCATAGTGAAACTCAGTCCTGGTTTATACATTGTGTATTATGATAATGACTGTAAATTTCGAATAACCAAGGACTACTCTTTTATGGAGGTGTCTTTACACTGGTAAGAGAGATTTTTCAACGTCACTGAATAACCCAATTTGACACCAGTTATTTGACTTACACAGTTCACACCTAAGCCAGGACCCTGTGGTCACTTTTGCAATGAAAATGATTGAGGAAATAAATAAGCAGAAAATTAATTTTGAAAAATCCCCAAATGAAATAATCAGACTTCACTGGAGTTGAGATATTGTTATTAAATGTTATTAAAGATTTAAATGGTCAATACTTATTTTTTACATAAAAAGATATGGCAAAGATTACTAAAATACTTTTTAAAAATAATAGAAGTTTTAAGATTGTTTCAGACTTACTAAAATTTGTGAAGATACTAAACCCACCTCCAGTTTTACCTGTTCTTAACTTTTTTCATTAATTTCCTACATTGGCTATGATTAATGGAGCAATATCAATATGTCCAGTATTAACTAACTTCCCAGTTTTACCTAATTACTTTTTCTACTTAAAGATCGTACTCAGGATTCTACACTGTACTTTGTCCTCACATCTTATATACTCTTGGATGTGCTACTTCGCAGATTTTTCTTGACAATTTTGAAGTGTATTGTTCAGATATCTTGTAGAATATATTTATTTGGTTTTGTCTTTCTATGATTAGTTTGGGACTGTAGGGATTTGGGAGGAATAAAGTACCATTTTCATTGCGTCCCATCAAGACAGTCAGGATATCACTATTGATATTGTCCTGGATAACCTGAATGAGGTGACGTCCTTGGATTCTTCTACCATAAAGTCATTCCCTTCTCACCAATACTGTGTTCTTTGGGAGGAAGTCTTTGTGAGTAGCCCATGCTTAAGGAATGAGGAAGTGAAATAAGAAAGTATCTAATTAATTGTTTGAAATTCTCTACAGATGTTAGTTTATTCTTCTCTGTTTATTTAATCATTAATTTATGTCAGTAGTGACTCATGGTTATTTATTGTATACTTTTGATTATAATTAAATGCTACTTGATTTGTTTTCAAAATTATTGTGGCTTTGGTGATTGGAAGATTTTATTTGTGTTCTTGGCTCTCTCTGAGATACTCCTGGCATTGTGAATTTTTATTTTTATTTTATTTCCTCACTTCCTGACAAGACAATATATTTTAGGGTCAATTTGCATATTTCTTACATCATTCCTAAAAGGAGTGATGGAACTTGTTATTGGAGAATGATATTTGAAACTAGTCAGCCCTTATAGTGTATTGTACCTACTGGGGAGGTGTCATTGATTTTAGGCACTTTAGCTGACTGGATAAGAGTGTGTGTGTGTGTGTGTGTGTGTGTGTGTGTGTGTGTGTGTGTGTGTATCTCCACTGTTGATTAAGTTAACAAGTTAAATATAAGTTCATGATGTATCTTGAATTCTAATCTATTACCACATAGATCATTTTAATCTCTTCCCTTTACTTATCTGTTAACTTCCCATTCCTACAGTGAGAAACCTGGCTTCTGTGTATAAACTTCAGTTTTCTTTTTCAGAATGTGGGTTTAGTGACTTCATGGTTATTACGTATATCACCTGCAGATAAAACTTTGAAAAGAATAGTACCTACGTTGGTTTTCATATCTCTAACTTTACAATATTTGCTTATTTCCAAACTCGCTCTCTGCAAAAGTCTTTCTCTTGAATGAGGTTATTTCTTTTAACAATTTCCTTTGTTGTATTCTGCTTTGCATGTTGAAGAAGAAGGTTCCTCTTCCTTCTGTCTTCTAAGTGATGTTTTTAGTCACATTAAGAAACAGTTTATACTGTATAACTCCAAAGTCTGAAACAAATGTCATATAGACACTATTACAGCAATACAGAATAGTCCCACTGCTTTAAAAATATCCCCTTGTGCTTTAAATATTCTGATTATTTCCCTCCCCACTCCAAGCTACTGAAAACCATTGATTTTTTAAAGCATCTCTACATAGTTATGAGTTTCCTAAAATGCATATAATATAAATATGCAGTCATATAGATTTTACTTACTGCTGGGCTTAGTTATTATTATTATTATTATTATTATTATTATTATTATTAATCTGTCTTGAAGTTTAATCCCTGTCTTTTTCTGGCTTTATATCTCATTTCTTTTTATTCAGTTATGTGGATATGGTAGTTTCATTGCCTATTTTCTGGTTAAACAACATCTTCTTTACTTTTAGCTTTCAGCAATTGTGAAATATATGTTTAGTATAGGCCAGAAGATGTCATTGGATGCCTGGAACTGCAATCACACAGGGGTATGAGTTACTATGTGTGCATTGGGAACCACATACAGATGCTCTAGAAGAGAGAGTACCATATGTTCTTAACTGCTAAGCCATCTCTCCAGACACTTCTGCATATATCTGAAGCAGGATTTCACTATGTTGCCCAGATTAACCATAAGGTAAAACAACATATTTTAGAAATGAGATGCTCTATTGCTTGATACTTATGTAATTGAAGGAAGGAGTATTTTAAACTTATTGAGTGACTGTAAAAACAGATTTTATAAAATATTATGTCAAAATTGTTAAAGTTATTCTAAGCCCTGAATGTCTTTGGGTTTGTATGAGCACACTTAGGTGAATGAATAAAGTTCTAATTATTTTGCAGATGCATTGATTTTACATCATTTTTTTCATTGTCACTCCATTCTTGGCTAGACAAATACATTCCAAAAGTGATTTTTTTTATTATTTTATAAATAATCAACAGGAAGAATTTTAAAAGACAGCGCGAATCATGGGCAAATCAGGTCTTGAAAACACAGCAGCTATGACCAGCTCTATGGCTGGCGATGCGCCTGCAGCACAGGACTGGATGTTCCACCATGGCTCTGGCACTCTTCCAGGGAGCTGTCAGTATCTGGGTTCCCACAGTGCTGAGCCGAAGGCAGGTGTGGAAAGGTTCAAGGTTTCTGTTCCCCATTAGAGTTGAGGGCATGCAGTTCACCTGACTAGAGGGGTGATGGGGTGAAATTCCTCCTCTGCTTAGAGGAAAGGAAGGGACCTGCATCCACATAAGCCCCAGAACCTGCTATAGCTCTTCACATTCCTCAACCTGCCTCTGAGATGAGAGAAAAATGACCAGAATCTTTTTAGAGAAACAGGAGAAATTTTCATTTCTCAAAGCTGTTTTTTTTTTGTGGGGGGACGGGAGACAAGAAGCCAAATACAATTCTAAAAATTGTTTTGTTTTATATTTAAAATTAATATTCTTAGTAAGAAAGTATGCAATGCAGTAAAAATTGCACACACTTTGTTTTTAAAGAATAACTCAGAATGAATTAGTCCTAGTGGTAAAAGAATGTAGTTATATAAATGGTTCAAAGTTATCTGACAGAGATATTTCCCTACTCCCAAAAAGCACATTTTTGTGACTGTATTTACTAGCTCTAGAGAAGATCTTATTTTCAACACTAATCCACAAGTAGGGTAAGAATGCAGTCCTGGGATTGGGGGTAGGGAGAAGCTAGGGGAGACTTGGGGCTATGATAGATTTTACAGGACTGGGAAAGAATGCATGGCCACTGGAGACAACACTGATGCTGATCAGTTACTCTGGGCTCAGGAAGCTAATGTTTTACCTTGTCCAGATTTCAGTGGAACATAGTTGCAGCAGGCTGCCTTCTTTACTGTATTCCCAGCCTGACAAAGAGCTGGCAGGCCTTCCCAAAACACTGGTCGAATTAGAAAGCTTCCTTGACGAGGGGATCCTTTTCTTTGTTTTGAAAAAAATTAGAAATTTGTGGTATGATTTCTATGGATGGAAATGTATGTCCATCTATGCATTTTTCTGTGTTTATGTACTAACATGCAGTGTATATGACATCTTTCATTCACTTCTTGTGAATGAGTACAGTTAAGGTATAGGACTCACTAAATCCTGAATACCGAAGTTATCAAGAGGTTCAGAGATCCCTTTTTAAGAATGTTCTTCACTCCAGCTGCTCATGACCAGGATTTTCTTGTTCCAATGGCATAATCTCATTTCCTCACATCAGGGAAGATGACTGGAGTCTTACCATTTTAGGCTATTTTTGCTGTTGGGGCTTCTGTCTGATGAAAATAGTTCCTGGACTTGCTGGGAAGAGCTTCAGTGGGCGAGGGAAGGAGACGGGAGATAATGGGGAGGGGTGAGAAATAGCAGAAGTGCATCATGTAACTGTGTGAAATTGTCAATGAATAAGAGAAAAGGGGTTCTCAGTTTTTGCTTCCACTATCACCTTATTGGAAAAGACTCCCACACATCTCTCTGCAGGTTCTCTCATTCCCATTATTAATCTCAGCTAGTACTCTTCTATACATGGACTCCTAACATCCTTTTCAGAGCCTGCCTAGAACCTCGGGAAGTGTGGGGAAAGCCAGGCTTCTACCTTTAGCCACAATGTTAACATGACTCATTTCTCATGGTGCACAAGACACTAGTTTGAAACCTTCCCTCTGATGGCAGAATGGCTTCCCCTTTGGAATGTCTGATATCTCTTTCTGAGCACTTCAAGAAAAGTCATGTAAAAACTCAAGTGAATACTAATCACAGTGAACCTCAGAAGAAATAGAGGAGACAGTCTTCATCAAGTCACAGGAAAGACCATGTTCTGTTTATAGTTCCTTCCTATTTCCATCCAGGAACTGAGTCCACTCCATAAAGTCCAAGGAAAAAGAAAAGAAATATTCCCTTTGTGATAAGTCTGTGATTTCACACACAGAGAGAAGCAAGCACACAAATGCTCAAAGACAGGTCCTCTCAGTTAATCAAGACTGTTCCTCCTGGTCCAGCTTTATGTGGAACAGTGACTATGCATTCACCTGTGGGGGCACACAATTGAATTTATTCAAATTCTCGTGCTCTCTCTTGAACTTATGTAGTGTTCACCTTTTGTACCTTAATTTCTTCATTTGAAAACTGATATATTTTTGTTATTGGATCATACTAATTTTACAATCTTTCCTGAGACATTTAATGACATCTATATAGCAAAAGATGTATACACCTACAAGAACTTTATTGCAAAGATAGGACCAAGCTAAATTTAGTTTTAATTCACTAATTATAAATAATTATGAATTATTATGATAAATCTGTATTTGAAAGTAAAACTTTGTAGTGGTCAAATTTGTGCAGATTAAAAACGATGTAAATTCATCAATTTGATTTTTATTTCATTAGCATGATTATGCTTCCAGGAAAATATAAGCATTCATATGTCTTTAAATACAAATTGTGTGCATGTAAATGAGAACCCCAAGCACCTGCTATCCTTCTGTCAGGGTTGCTACTTGATAGTTGTATAAGCAGGAGAGAAATCCCAGTTGCTGTCAGCTCCCACAATGCAAGAGGTCCTAGTCACTGAGCAGGAGTGGCTTGTCCTTTTGACCATTTGGATTAATCACCATAGCTGCTCCAATCACAGTGAACAGGAAGATCAATAAAGAGCCATCATAGAGCCCTGAAACAACAAGGTTTTTTAGACTGTCTGTGAGCATAAGTAACCATGAAAGAAGTTAAAGCAATTATTTAATAGGTGGCTGTCTTTACTTTCTGTCCTTCATCCCCCACCCCCTTTAAATCATAAGTTAGCACAAAAAAAGAACATCAGGTGAATTTTTAAAAATTCAGTTGGAGTTGCTGAACATAATGACAGTGAGTGATAACTCTGTAAATATCCGAGTAGAAGCTTTTCCATAAATGAGCTGTGGGGTTCTTTCCAGTTAAAAATGTATTATCTTCTAGATGTTAGACAGAGGATCATATATTGTACTGGACTTTGATAAACAAAGACTTTAAGAATTACTATCTATCCATGTGTAATTATAGTTCCATCAATCTATGTTCATAAACTACATTTGTAATTCACCATGTTTGATTGTGAATCATCCACTTGGATGGGAAGTTAGAAATAAGTAAGTCATCTGCTATTGTGTTTACTGTGCTTCTCTGACGAGTTAAATGAAACAGAAATCCACAGATCTTATGGGGAAAGTCTCATCCTTTTCCCCTTTAGAGTACAACTTTATCAAACTGTCATTTTAGTAGGTAGCATCTGGCTTTCAGCATGAGGCCCACAACACAAACTTAACTTACTATTAAGAATTCTCTGGTTTGTATGAAAGCTTCAGTGGCAAATAAGAAAAGAGTGACTCTAAAGAATAGCACATTTCAAGACCACAACTTGAGATAATCCCAGAAGATGCATTAGTTTCCATCTTCGAGACAAAGCTGTGTTCTGAATCTTGTAATTGTCCCAGCTCAGTCGTAGCACTAATGATATTCCTCTTTTACATAGCTGGAGGATCTTTCAGACTTTCGGTCTAGGAAACTACCTTTTAAATTCAGAAGCCTTGCCAGGGTGCCAAATTCCATCTGGTCCCAGTTACAAATATCCCACTGTTGAGCTGAAAATCAGAGGAACCAGGAAGCAGAACTGGAAAAGTCTTCAGCACAAGGAGGTTCAAAGTGTGTCTATAAAATGCAGCTTTGGATGTAAATCAAAATTATCTTACCCTTGTAAGAGTATTTGATTTACTCATTTTCCTGCCAGTTTTATCCAGCCAAATAACATCAAAAGGAGTGGGAACCCAAAGTTCCTGAGAACTCTGATAGGTTCAGCTTTCTGTAGGATTTTATTTTGCAAGTTAATCTGCGTTTCTGATGCATAACTATTATATATAAAGGTAATGCCACATAAACCCTTTATGTCTGTATATCATATTTGATGTATTTTATCCACTAGCTCTCAACTAAGTGGCAACTTTCAGCTCTCCCCTAAGATATCTGGCACTCTTTTGAGATGACATTTGTCCCAACTTGAGGGCTGTGAACTGGTTCTAGTACACCTTTGGGTAGAGGCTAGAGATTCCTTTTCTCCTTTCTTTTAATCAACTTTCCTACTCTGTTTCTTTCTATTCCCTTTGTAGTCTTATCTTCTTAGTATACCTTTAGAAGTATGACACAGGAGTGCCTGTTACTCATCTGTACTGAAGATCAGCTTTTCCTAAAATGTCAGTAAATATCCTGGTATGATACACAGAGCAGCCTCACATCAGAAATAACTTGACCACGTGTGAAACAGCACAGAACTAGAGATATTTCTCTCCTAATCCACTAAATAAATATCCTAGTTGAGGGAGTGATGAATCATTTTGAGGAAACAAACTTTTCTTAAGGGTACGCTTATCTAAAGTCACACAGCTAAGTAATTGGTGACACTAGGCTTGAAAACAGCTTTTGTTGCCTTAAAGTTCAAATGCCTTTTATACACTCCCTTAGAGTTTCCACAGAAAATGTGATGATGACTCGGAGTGAATTCTGGGGGGGTCTGATGCAGATACTACCCTACCCTGTATATCAACCATACTATCAGGCTCCTTTTCTCCCTGAAAGCTTAACAACAGCTATTTATGCTTGAGATTCCCCTTTAGTATGTCATTTCATCTATTAGATCAGGAACCATGAGAGAGAATGATTGCTTGGTTGTTCTGGCTGCATTACTCATAAGGAATGAGTTAAAATGAAGAATTGGTGGAAGATAATTCTATGTGTATATTTGTGTGTGTGTATGTGTGTGTGTGCTCACACATGAGTGTTTATAAACAGGTTGGTCAGACTAAATGTAATGTTGGAAGCAGAAAAGATGACTAACTGGGCTGTGTATCAGTGTACTCCCTTATAGCCTTAAAACAGCTTTTTAAGACTGCAATAGGTATTTGCATTGCAAGTGATCCTTGTGGCAAGCTGTGGAGGAGCTGTGACTGTCCCTACCTTCTGCTTTATAAGCTTTTAAGCATAGTCATCCATTCATGTAAAGCTGTTAAGGTCTGCCTTCTCTTTTTTGGGAGCCTGTCTTTGGACATTTTAATCCTTCTACTTGTCTAGATTTTAGTGCATCTACCATTGCTACCCAGTATGACAAAACTCCCTTGGGAAAGATTTCCATTTACTCAAATTATGTTGAACATGATGGATCTAAGTGAGGTGAGTGAGTGCACTCTTTCGATCTTTAATGGGAAGAGCATCAGCCCTTGAAGCAGGTGGGGAAGCACATAAATGCTAAGGTCATTGGCAGAAAGCACCTGGCACACTGCTGAGCATACAGTAGGTGCCAAATAGATGTGGATTCCTTTTCTCCTTTCTTTTAATCAACTTTCCTACTCTGTTTCTTTCTATTCCCTTTGTAGTCTTATCTTCTTAGTATACCTTTAGAAGTATGACACAGGAGTGCCTGTTACTCATCTGTACTGAAGATCAGCTTTTCCTAAAATGTCAGTCAATCCTGTAGACCACTGTATAATTTTTAAGTTCCAGGGCTCAGAAAAGACTTCTTACCTTCAAATCTCATTTTCCCCTTTCATTATTACAGACTAATCACTTTGTGGATAAGACCCTGGACTTGGTACATGATAAGTAATGCTCTACCACTGAGTTGGACCTCTATCTACCTCTGTTATTGTCAGCCATGCAACTTAACTTGGAAATTCATAAATCTTTGTTTCTCAGGTCCTTTCTCTGCAGCACATGATATTAGTTATGTTTATGAATGTGTCCAAGTGTTAAATAAGGTGAATCATGCTGTATGTTTGCAGTTGTACTCAGGATATATAGTGAATATCTAACAAATGAAAGATATTGTAATAATGTTATAGGATGACATGAACTGGTATTTATTATCTTGAAAGTCACTATATCTTACTGTCACCTTTTATGTTCATCCTGACCGGTTGATTTCCCTTGAGATTCTCATTTCGAGTTTCATTCACAATCTTACTTATATCTGAACATTTTTCTGAGACATTTCCCCATTTGAATTCGGTATGTACCTAGATACAAATTCTGTAAATCATATCTCAATGACTTCACATGGACATGTCTGCTTTGTTGATGTCTTCTGTCCAAACAAGTTTAGGATGTGATGTTTTATGATAAAAATCTATGGTGTTCCTGTGCTCATGAGTATACAGTCAGACTGGATTATAATGTTTACATAACATTTATCAAAGATAGATAACTCTAGTGGCTTCTTGGTCTGTAGGTCTCTGCTTTCCCATCCTATTGTGGAGCAGATTTAGAAGTTTTCACTTCATGAAACTAATGTGAGGAGAAAGAAGGCAGTGGTGACACACTGAATGCATGCTAGGAGATTTGATTAGACCTGATGCTTCACACTCATGGGACTGAATGTTTGGGATCACACTAGAATTTGAATCCATTGATACAGATATTTATTCACTTGGATGGTTCATCAAGTAGAAATGGCATGATAATAACATGTATGCACATGGCTGTTGTCTGAATGATACCGGGAAAATGAAAGAACCCATTACCTCATCACTTATCTTTATAAAAGGAAGCAGCTTGCGATCTCCTAAAGTCATACAGCTTGGTCAGCTTGGATGAGCTTTGAAATTTAATTCTTTGTCTTGAGTCACATGATGGTGAGAACAAATGGAAACTGATAACAAGTTAATTTCAGAATCTGTGCATCACATTTGGTGGGTCACACTAGTACTTATAAACAACAGACTGGGAGGATAGGGTGAATTCAGTGGCAGAGCTTTGACTGCGACAAGACAGTGAGTACTGGGTTTCAGCTTTTGTCATATCGGAGAGAGAAAAGCATAAACACAGCACTTGAAAACACTGAGTTAGAAACTACCAAAGCTTTCCCCTCGTGTCTATCTATAAGAACTTTGTCATTTTTACTATTTTTTTTAAATCTAATTTAGAATACTAAAAATCAAATGTCTTTAAAACTGTTTTAGGGTGAGGAAAAAGGGTAATGTAGATATGGGAAATAGAACTGTAAAGCCTCTTGGCCATGTCTCATTAATTTAAATTTATTTTCTTGTCACAGCAGTATTATTAAATACATATTTTGTGTTGTTGTTGGGTGTTTACAAGTCAAAAATCAGATCATTCACATGTAAACAACCTTTGGTTAGATGGTGAGGCAAGAATCGGGCCAGACATTTTAATTTTTCATTTTTTTTCTTAATCTCAATCTCTAACCCTGGACGTCTCAGCCCTAAATGGGGTATCTCTATGAAATCCCTCCCCTCGGGGTTCAAGGAGCCCGGCAGAAGAGGGGGCATTTAAAAAAAGCCAGAGAAGATAAAGACAACCATGAAAGGCCCCATAAGTCAACTTGAGCAAAGCTCATTGAACTCAGAGATTGAGGCAGCTTGCACAGAGCCTGCCTGGTTTGCACCAGTTCCTCTGCATGTGTATTACGCTTTTAGGTTAGTGCTTTTATGGGATTCCTGAGTGTGGGAACAAGTGGGTCTCTCTTTCTTGTACCTGCCTTCTCTTTGGCTGTTTTCCATTTGTTTTGTCAAATTCCAATGTATTAGTTTTCGTTTTATCTCATATTTATTATCATTAGAGGCCTGTTTGTTTATAATGAGAGACAGAAAAGTAGTGCATACAGAAAGAGATGTGGAGAGGAACTGGAGAGAGCAGAGGGACGAAAAACAGTGATCAGAATATATTGTCTAAGGAGGAAAATCTATTTTTGTTTTGTTTTGTTTTTTTTGAGACAGGGGTTTTCTGTGTAGCTCTGGCTGTCCTGGAACTTGCTCTGTAGACCAGGCTGGCCTAAAACTCAGAGATCTTGCTACCATTGTATGACTAAAAAGAAAATTTTTTTTCAATAAAAAAAAATAATTCAAACTCTCTTTTACTTGTTTTGGCATAACAAGGTTCAGGATTTAAGTGTTGATCCTTTAAAACTCAGGAGTGTGTGTGTGTGTGTGTGTGTGTTGGCTACAAAATTCTAACACCAAAAGCTAGAAAGGAAGGCAAATAGCCTGGAAAACTCACAAGGCCCTCAGCGAGCTAAAGATACAAGCACTTTTCTCAGTGAGCTCTGGGTGAATAGCATACCTTTGCTTCAGTGACTCTGGTTTCTTTTTAGTGTCTTAGTCAAGATATTTTGCCTAGCAAGACTAGAAAATCTAAAGGAGGATCATTTAATATAGACAATCCACTTTTCATTCTCTAGCACACACACACATAAAAGCTTTCTGAAACACAAAACACCACACCACACACTGAACACATCCTAAGTGGGAAATGGGTAAAGCAGTAGGTCCCTTTGTCCTCAAGGACTTTGGCTGTAATTATGGCATATCAAGGCACTGTGATATATGAACAACACACACTCACACCTCATAGGGGAAAGCAGCAAGTCCCTTTTACTTGGCAGGCCTTTTTCTGTATTATGACATATCAGGAAATTGTGACATATGTATATGACACATATGTCATAAGTGTCTATGTTACTACAGCTACCATAGATCCTTCAGTCAACAGAGCTTAGGTCTTGTCCAGCTCTTGAAGGACTTGCTGAGGTGGACACCTCAGGTGAGACTACTGTAGAATTTTGCAGCTTTCTGAGTCTGGTTGAAACAGAAGCCACATTTTCATCTTTTTGAAATGGATCTTGAAAAGTTAACTGTAACTCAGCCAGAAGATAAGGAGACAGGAGGAGAAGTGGGGGGAAGGGAAGGAGGAGAAAGAGATGGAGGAGGATGGAGAAGAGAAGAAAAAGAAGAAAGAGATGGAGGAGAAAGAGATGATGGAGGAGAAAGAGGTCGAGGAGAAAGAGATGGAGAAGAAGATGATGGAGGAGGAAGAGATGGAGAAGAAGGAGATGGAGGAGAAGATGATGGAGGAGGAAGAGATGGAGAAGAAGATGATGGAGGAGAAAGAGATGAAGGAGAAAGAGATGGAGGAGAAAGAGATGGAGGAGAAGAAGATGATGGAGGAGGAAGAGATGGAGAAGAAGGAGATGGAGGAGAAGATGATGGAGGAGGAAGAGATGGAGAAGAAGATGATGGA